>JANSVA010000006.1:40510578-40522984 GCA_025504915.1 Erythroxylum reticulatum
ATGTTAGTATTATAATTCAAAGCAGACAAAGACAAGTTGCAAGAATAAAGAGAATAAAGACCACAACGTACACATCTACACAGGGTAGAGTTTGAAAATTAAGTTCCACCACCACCAAACACCGGTCAGTATAGAGTCAGCCTTGCGTTTCAATTTGTCAAAACCTCAAAGCACGTCGTGTTTGAAGTTTGAACACGTTCAATCTTCAGCTACGTACCAAATCTCTCGTTTCAGATTCACATTTTCTAATTTAAATAAGTCGTATTTTTTAAAAAAATTAAAACTTGATTAATTAAGTCTCGCCTAACTCATCCAATTGATCTGTTCTTTTCACTTGAAGAGGGGGGAAAAAACAAAAGGTAGGAACTGTGGAGTAAATTCTAGAAGTGAAAGTTTATTGCCTTTATACGTCGTCGTCTTGTCCGAAATTACCGTCTAAGATGGTGAGTCAAAGTAGGCGATCCGTTTCAGTTGGGTTGGACTAAATTGACGCTGTTTGCGTTAGGTCAAGTGGTCGCACATCCTCTCGACTCTTCAGCAACTAAACACAGAAGATTAGTCAAAGAAGCTGCGATGATTGCTTTTAAAATGTATATTTACTAAATATGATTGGAAAACTAAATCGATCTGATCATTTTAATTATAAAAATTTAAAATAGTTAATTTTTTTGTTAAGTTTTTAAATTTCATTTAATGTATTTTACTAATTTTTTGTTAAAAATTAAATAATTAATTAATTAATCGGTCAATTTTTGTAAACTAATTGATTTTTATAAACTAAAATAAACCACTTAATTTTATTTAACAACTTTCTTTCTTAATTAAACTTTAATTAAGGACAACTTCCTTTAATTATATTTTAAATTCTTCAATTTATTTAATCTTTAACCGATTTTATTATAATCTAATACCAATTAAACCTTTTATCTTACTGATTTAACTTTCGGTCCATTTTTTAAAACATTAGTAATTGAAATTATAAGCATATAGAACAATTCGTTAATTACATACTTTTAATAAATTATTTGATAAATCAATAATTTAGAGTCTAATAATAAGTTTAACTCAACTAATTAATAATAGAATTTCACACAAATCAAACAACAATTAACTTGTGTGAGAATAATATTTCATATTTAGTATAAATATTAATGATATTATCATAGTTTATGCTTTAATTAAAAAAATGAGAGTTTATTTTATTTTTGTTTGTCATTATATATAAGATTCGGTAATAAAAATATTGAATTTTCTATACAACTTTTACGAAAAGAATTGCAATAACTTAAATATCTTTTTCTGCAAATTTATGACTGATACCAGAGATTCCTGCAATTGGTTCATTGTCTTACCTAACAAGCTATTTTGAACTCTTATGGTGATTAGGAATATTTGCGTTGAATTATGCATGAAGTAACATAAATGTTCTATAAAGAAATTATAATGACAAAAAGAAAAAAACTATCATCACTTGCAATCAAAGTATGCATAAGTGGTTGTTTCTTTTTCTGATTCTGAGTCTCATCCAGTGTTCGTCTCCATCTATTCATTAAATATTAATAGATGAATAGATAAAGAGTGACCCATTTAATGGATGAATAGATAAAAAAAAGTATAGTATTAAGATTTAGAGCCTGATAATATATTTAAACTTTATACCAAATCCACAATTGCAGATTTGATAATATATTACAGGATAGTTATGCCTTTTGTATTTAAACACATTCTATTCTTCTAGTATATTAGAAGACAATTACATCTTTTATATTTAAATAAATATTTACAGTGAAATAAAACCCTAACTACTTGTAGATTTAACCAAAAAATATTGATGAATTACGTAAATCTGTATATAGTTATTGTTTTCACACTTATTTTTAATTATTGTGATTAATCATTCATAATAGAAAGAATAATACACTAAAACGGGATCAACCATCCATTTCCGTACGCATCCACCTTCTCATCTTCCTCTTTATCAACGTCATTTGTTTGAATCCATTGCTTACATTATCGAATCCTTTTCTTTTCTTGCTCTTCATAATTGGTTTCAATGATGACTTTAGTTATCCAATCAAAGGAAAAGAAAAGATTATTACTGATACTTTCAATCTGCCCTGAGATAGTGGCGTCCCTTTATTCTGAATACCTGTGAGGAGGTGAGTGGAAGTGGCCCTGGAGCCCGGAAGCGAACAAAATTTCGGACCATCTTTCCTTACAAAGCTCGAGAGTGACCTCATATGATGATATGAAGTATAAATTCTCAAATTGATTAGGAACATTAATTAAAAACACGATTATATATAAAAATGAGCTAATATTCTAATATTTCAAATTTTACGATTAAGATAAAAAATTCTTTTACAAATAAGATGCTCATATTTTAAAATTACAAAAACTTTGAGATTAATGATATGATTTGACTTTTTTATATAATCCTAAATCATATTTAATTTATCTTTAATTATTTAATTAAATCATTTATATCTATTGATTAAGATTGACTTCTAATAACATTGATGATCACTCAAATGTTTAAGAATATCAACGTGTTTTTAACTAACCTTTTAGTATATGATTTTTCATACAAGTTAATCATTTTATTATACAACGTTCCAAAACGTAAAGTATGAAATTAATGTTTACTATAATTAACTCCAATGATATTAGTTCTCTACCATTAGTAATTGATTCAATTAATGACATTTAAAAGTTATTTTCAAAATGTTATTTCACCTTGACTAAAGATTTTCGGAATCAATATTAATTGATAATAACGGAACATTCTCTCTAACTATTTTAGAGTGATGAATCATATATTAATCATTCAACTACATATATATGGTTTATGTTATGTCAAACGACTATCAATTGAGCTATCCTTAACAGTAATAAATCTCTCATAATAATTTGACCTCTTATAATAGATTTTTTTATAAACCACTTGGATCGTATATAAGTTGGAAACCCATGATGCAGTTCCTTTGAGACTTATCGGGTGAAATATTCCACGAGCTTAGGAGTTATAGTGAAAAGACCCTTTCTCGATTCATGTGGTCTAACAATGTCATGTACCTTGGTTATCTTATAATTTCAAACTTAGTATGTCAACTATAATTCGTAATTTAGAATTGGTAACATAAGAAATCCACCTATAATTATGGATGATGTGTTTTATAAATGACTTGGATAGTATATAGGCTAGAAACTTGTAATGCAGCTCCATTGAGGCTTATCGGTGAAATATTCTACAAGCGTAGGAGTCACAGTGAGAAGACCTTTTCTCGATTCAAGTGGTCTAACAATTCTATGTAACTTTGTTATGTTATGATTTCAAACTTAGTATGTCAACTTATATTTGATTTATCATTGTGTTTTTTAGAACTTAAATTGCATTTAGTAATTTACCTTTAATTGCACTGAATACTTAGGAGTTACGGATCCAATCAGTTTAAAATGTTGTATTAGTTGTCTATGCAAAGATTCCTTAAATGTGAACATTCAAAGTCAAGATGTGGTATATCATCACTTGCTAATCTAAGGCATAGATAAATTCTATACTCTATGGATTTATCATGGCGAACTTTATAAAGCAAGTTGTGGTAGAAGTGTTGGTACATGCTTTGATGATAGTAATAATAATGATTTAGAAGATTATGATATTATTGACGATGGTGATGAGGCAATTGACAAGATGTTAAAAGACTATGGGAATTACATAGAGACTCTGAATGAAACTGATTTGCCTAAAATAATTGGTAGTATTACATAAGATAATTTTGGGAAGTTATTGAAAGTTACTCAAGAAGAAATATATCTAAGGTGTTGGAAATTCTTACAGCTATCTTTTGTTGTGAAATTGTTGCATTTGAAAGTCTATAATAAATAAAGTAACAAATATTTTGACATGTTAAATGACTTGCTCAATGATGCATTATCTGTTGGACAAAAATTGCCTAAATCTTACTATGAAGTAAAAAAAAAATTTAAGGGACCTTGGATTATGATATATATCAATATATGTTTGTAAGTATGATTTTGCTATATTTTGGAAGGACAGTAAAGATCTTGAAGAATGTCCCATTTGTGGTATATCTGGCAAATAGATAATGAGAAAGGGAAAAATATATCGCATAAAATTTTAAGATATTTCCCTGTTAAACCACGACTATAAAGGCTTTTTATATCAACAAAAACAGTCATAAATATGAGATAACATAAAGAGAAACACATTAATGATAACATTATGTGTCATTTAGCAGACTTAAATGGCATGAAAAGACTTTGATGGAAAGTTTCCATAGTTTGCAGACGATTGTCATAATATTCGACTTGGTTTAGCCTCTAGTGGATTTAATCAATTCTGTAATATAAGTGTTGGGCCCGGGTCTCGTTATTTATTCCACGGCGACAATTTGAGACGGTCAGGTAAAGATCATACGAGAGGAAGGTAGAAAGCTTCAATTTGTAAGGAGAATTTCAGCGTCAACATTAGCAGGTTTGCCGCGACGAAACTAGGGAATGTTTCCAAGGATCTTTCGGGAAAATTTGCCGCAGTTAAGTCTTAAGGTTAAGCAAAAGCACTCTTTGGGAAAGGTTCGCAGCGGCCAAAGTCCGACTTCGTAGTGGCAAAACCTTCAAATCCGCAACCTTGACCCAACAAACCAACATTAACTTGTATATACAATTTCCAACAACCGTTAACAACTCAACAAAAAAGATAAATATGAACATATACAAAAGAACCTTCTTCAGCTCTTAATCTCATTACTAAATCGAAATAAAGTTTAAGCATAACTTTAGTTACATATCAACAGCTCTATCAATAACTTAATACAAAATATAATTGAATGCTCATGTTTGATATGCTTATAAAGCTACCCAAAAATAGTAGAACTAACTTAGTTACTAAATATAGCTATCTTGGAGTTTGCCAAAGCTTTGCAAAGATCAATAACCTTTTCATTCTGCACCTAAGGAGTGAAAAATAATGAGTTGAGCTATAAGGCCCAATGGCTAATATATTTATAGCCATTGGTAACGAGCACACGAATCAAGCACACACACACACACACATATATATATATATACATACATATATTTATATCTCATTTTAATTTAGCAATTTAAATCATCACACAAAGGCTCATAGTTAAGAATGCTATCACATAAAACATATCAGGTATATTTAACCATCAAAACATAACACTTAAATGCGTATCATGCTTAACAAATCAAATAAAATGCACAAACATAATGGCTTGAGAGTCCCATAGATCGAAATGGAGCAACCGAAGTTTACATCATGAACTAAATGAGTCCGCTTCTTAGGAGCTCATGTGCCACAAGCGGATAACCGGGATAAGGCTTTAAGTCAACATGCATGTGACGAACGAAATGGTATCTCTTCTGCCTAAACACAGGCAAATTTTTGTGCTCAATTCATTCCATCACATATTATTATTTTCATGCTTCTTATGCTTTTTCCTCTTTTGATTATACCAAATGTCATAACATCTTTCAAAGCATAACATGATAATAAATCATAATGCATTTTCCAACAATCGCAACAATTCAAAATCAAGCAATTAAGCATACACATATAGGTAAGAAATTTGCCCATCTCCACAATAACTATAAACATATTACCTACCTAATTTTGTTGGAAATCTAAACTTATGTTTACCTTTCCTCATGCTCTTGCATGGGATTTTCTTGGTTTCCTTCAAACAAACCAATTTTCATTCAAACCAACGTTCAAATAGAAAATCCATAAAGCTCCAATAATCAAAATAATAAATTTGAGCTTAAACTTAACCTACCCATAGTTTATCTAAGTTAGAAAAACTAAGACCTAGTTTAAAATCCATGAAAATCAAATTGGATTTCTTGGTTCTCTTCTTTCTCCCCTTATTTCCAACATAAACTCATTTCTCTAATTCTTGTCTACACAAGCAAGAAGAAAAGATGATGGAGATTACCTAAAACAAGTTGATTCTTCTTCCTTCTTTTTCTTTCTCCTTCTCCACGTTTTCTTCTTTTTCTTTTTATCTTCTCCACGTTTCCTTCTTCTTTCCTAGCTTCTCCCACGTTTTTTTCTTCTCCTTTCTTATTCAAGACTACTTTATTGTCTTTCCAAATTTGCCCTTCTACATTTAATGTAATGCCTACTTACTATTTTATTCTATTAAAGACCATATTATACTCTAACTTAATTCTAACATTTCTATTTAACAATTCTAATTTCTATTAATGGACTAAACTCTATAAATAAATAAATAAATAAATTTGGGGTATAACAATAAGTACTTCTTATAGCATGTGGTCAATAATTCTGTATAAAAGAGCCTTTTATATTATTGCCTTTACTTAATCTAGGACCTACTGCTCCTGATAAGAATATCGATGTACACATGCGACCACTAATTGATGACTTAAATCAACTTTAGGAGGTTCGATTAGAAACTTGTAATGTTGTTGAAGGTGAAACATTTATAATGCATACGACTGCTTTGTGGACTATAAATGATTTTCTAGCTTATGAGAATTTGTTTGGATGGAGTACTAAAGCTTATATGGCATGTCCTATGTGTTGCAATCGAACTCATTCAATAAGGTTACGAACTAAAATATGTTATACAGGAAATCGTTATTACTTAAAACATGGGCATAGATGGCGAATAAGCAAATTGTTTAATGACAAAGTAAAATTAGGTAAAGCTTCTTGATGATGATGTGGTTTACTAACTATCATATTTGGGTGACATTACACCTAAAAACAACCAAGTAATAGAGAGCGAAAGCGAAGTGTTGTTGAGCTTAATTGGAATGGAAAAAGCATATTTTTCAATTTGTTATATTAGAAGAAATTGCTATTAAGGCATAATCTTGATATAATGCCTATTGAAAATTGTTTGTGAGAATATTTTAGGAACTTTGATGGTAATTGATGGCAAATCGAAAGGTACAATTAAGCTAGATTAGACTTGGAAGACGTGAATATAAGAAAAGATTTGCATTTGAAAAGAAGAGATGATGGGTCATACATCATTTTACCTGCTTGTTACAACATGTCAAAAAAGGAGAAGCAAACTTTTTTTCAATTTCTTAAATCAACCAAGTTTCTCGATGGGTGTACATCTAATATAGCTCGTTGTGTCAATGTCAAAGAGAGACAAGTTTCGGGGCTAAAAAGCTATCATTGTTATAAACGATTATTTTCTGTTGTAATACGTAGGTGTTTGTCGAAAGATCTATCCCTAACTTTAGGACAATTGGGTAAGTTTTTAAGCAATTATGTTGCAAGACATTAAAAGTAAAAGAACTTGAAAAAATGGAAAAGACATAGCTTTGATTCTATGTAAGCTTGAACAAGTATCCTCCCCCTTTTTAATGTTATGATGCATTTGACAATTCACTTACCATACGAGGAAAAAGCTTTGTGGATTGACTTAATTTCGATAGATGTTCCCCATTGAAAGCTAATTTGTATTAACTTTAACTTTTTTTCTTAAGTTATTGGTTAGTAAAAATTGTTTATTTTTTCATATTTTGTTCAGGTTTTAGGCTCTCTTAAACACTATGTGCGTAATAGAGCTCGACTTGAAGGGCCTATTGTTGGAGTTATGTAAATATAGTACCCTGGAAAGCAAGTGTATTTACATATAACTTAATCTTCTTCCAGTTATTTTTGTAATAAAAATATTTATTATTAATAAAACAAAATAATTTGGTTCTATTTGCATGTGCATTATATAACTAGTCATAAGGTACCAAGATTCTTTTGTAAGTAATATACATATACATGGAGATGTATGGGAAACATATATATTATTAGAATCTAAATTAGTTGATTCACATAATCAAGTTGGTCGCTTGATTATATTTTAGACTGTAGTGTTGCAATTTATCTCCGTGTAAGTAAAAGGGTCTACGTCAAAGAAATGATGAGTTTCATATCATAATAGTAGTTAACTATCGGTAATAGCACTATTAAATGAATCAAAAATCACACATGTTTTTAAAGAATAAAGTAGGTTGTTACTTTAATATTAAAACATACACCTTAGTATTCTTTTATTATGAATCACAATATTGATGAGTGGTGAATTTATATGTATTTCATTATAATTCTTGATATGATCGGAACGAATTTTTATATAGTATCAATCCAGTGTCTGCATGTTGGAATTATTAATTGAAACATATATTAGGGAACATTCACTCAAATAAAGAGTTTATATTAATATCATCACTTCTAGATGTTTTATGAAAATTGGTGATTAAACTGACACCAGTAGTTTGATGGACTAGCTACCCATCAAGTCTTAAACCAAGATGAGATCTTATGTGTTAATCACCATATAGAGTAAAACAGGAAATCTAGAAGAAAAAAACCAACATAAAGGCAAAACGGTAATTTTACCCTTTATTGTGTGGATGACTATAATATGGTTCATAATAGAGTTTGCAATTGAAAAATCTTAATTGAAACATGTATTCTCATAATATTTAGTAATTTAAGAGTTTACCTAATTGTCTTTAGTGGAATGACATTTGGTTAATAAGCTGGAATTAATTATATTGAGATTAAATTAATTTCGGGTTTATTGGAGCTTGAAGTATATAAGTCCAATTAGATTCTTCACTTAGATTCTAGGAAGGTTATTAAGCAAAGTAAGAAATATAAATAGAGGTTATCGAAAAGAAGAAAGAAGAAAGGACCGAATTAGATTCGGAATAATAATACCGGAATAATTTAATTAAGAGTTAATTAAATTGGGTATTAAAGCCTATGATTGAATGTTGGGCTTACACTAATTAATTGTTAATTAGAAGCCCATATGAACATTTAATATTGGGCTAGACCTTGGTTTGGTTTAATTAATTAGATTAATTAAATTGAAACAAAGTTATTAAAGAAAAAAGGAGGGCACATTTCGATTTTTTATAGCTAAATGTTCAACTGCACTTTTAACATTGAATTGCTAAATTTAAGATGATTTTTATCATGCTTTATCATCATTAAATGGAGTAATAATCTTATCATTAAATGGTTTAATGGTTGTCTTTTAATGATGACATGTAATGTAACCTTTTAGCATTCATTTGATTAAAGAAGGAGGAGGTGCATTTGATGTGCTATTTCCCATCTTTCATCTTATAACTGAAAATGAGAGGGTCTCATTTAGGTTAATGGTCTTTTTATATAGTCATCTTAATAAATGAGAGGGTCTCATTTATTGGCTTCTTTATGTTTGATTAAAGAATGAAGTGATGCATTGGATGCACTTCACTTCTTTCTTTTATCTATAACCGAAATTGAGAGAGGGTGAAGAAGGATTGTTGCGTTTTTGACTCACTCTCTCCTCTCTTGCATGTGTTAGCTGAAACTTGATTGAGAAGAGTCTCATTTTTTGGCTTCTTTCATCTAAGGAAAATCTCCTCAAAATATTTCTTCTCCTTTTCTACCAAAGGATCTTGTTAACCAAGTTGTTCAAGAAGAACAAGTGGTAGATCGAATTAGTCGAGGATACAATAACAATGAGAGGATACATTGACAAAGAGAGGATACAAAAGCGAGGACTCAAGGCTGTAGCAAGGAGTCAGTATAATTTCCATCTTGTTCTTATGTTAATTATTTTCCTTATACCGTATCATGTATGGCTGAAACATGTTGATTTGGTTATTTTGTTTCCGCTACGTTTTGATTTTGGAAAAAGTTTTGAAATCTACCGTTTTAATAAAGTTTTGGATTTATGAAAACCAAAGTGATAGAATTTTTGTTTTAACAAAGTTTCGATTTTATGAAACATAGTGCTGAAATTTTTGAGTTTCGGTTTTGCCGAAATAAGTGCTAGAATTTTTTTAGTTTTGGATTTACCAAAAATAAGTGCTGCAAATTTTGTTTTCAAAGTGACAAATTTTGGTTTTATGAAAATTCCATTATACACTTTTTACCGAATAGGCCGGGTCATGTGGATGAAGAGTTCAAAGCAGAAGATCCAAGTCTAAGAAGAAATTTTTGGGCCTAAAAGCCTTGTATTTTATTTATGTTCTAGGATGGACAATCAAAAGTGGCCTATTAATTCATGAGATGAATAAATAAATGGATGCAAATAATATGTGACATTATATGATTATATGTCATTTAAAAAATTGCTAACCCTAGGCTTTGCCATTCATTCATTATGTATAAGATATATAATGAAAAAATATAGAATAGATAATAAATTGTATCTAGACAAGTTGGTATTTATTAAAACTTAAATATCAAAAAGATTGAGTGGGAAAGGATGCTCTTATGAGAGTCCATGGTCTCCATATGATGGCCCATTTGCATGTCGTGAAGTGTTACTCCCCACCAGAGGACATGAATCCTAGATCTTGCATGGTTTGTGTCTCCTTAAGGATAAATCCACTCATTGGTAGCAAATGTGACCTCCCACTGAGGCATGGTTTGTAAATACCTTTAGTAGATGAATCAAATGGTTACACACTCAACATATTTTATCAATAACCTAACCACTGTAGCTCTATTAGTAAAAATATGGACCAAATTATGGTGCTTCTCAAAAAGTTAGGCACAAAGATGCTTGATAGTTTTTTTAGTGGGAGGGGTCCCAGTTTTTCTTTTAATAGATAAGATGGCCCATCGTCACTTAATTCGTTATCGATAAGAAAAATAATCATCGTATATAGTTTTATTTTTTAAAAAGTTTTGTTAAATCTATCATCACGCATACATGAACTATGATTTTATACAAAGTTTTAATATTGATGACTAGTATGTTTATGCTTTAATAATTTATATTTTCAGACATAATCAACCACAATATAAATCCACTCACTTTGCTCTTGATTAATAAAAAATTGAAAAATGGAGAGAATTTTAATAAAAAGAGACGTAACCTTAACATTGTTCTTCAATATGAATGAATTTCATAGGTATTAACGGACAATTAGCCTGCACCTTCGAGTGGCAATTCAACTTCTGAGCAAGTCCAACAGTATGAGCATTGGCAGAATGCTGATAAGACTAATAAGTGTTATATTCTAGCTTTTGTCAGCGGATTGTTGCAAAAGCAAATTGCATGCATGAAAACTGCTGGTGCAGTGGTCCATCACCTACATGGGATGTTTAGTGTGAGGACCAGGTCTGCAAGAGTGAAAGCTATCCAAACCTTTTATAATCTTAGACAAAAACCTGGTGAATTGGTGTAGGATTACATGCTTAAGGTAATCTCTGCAGTTACTGAGACTGAGATGCTTAGGGCAGAATTGGATGCAAAAACGCAAATGATTATGATCATCAATAGCTTAAACTCTTCTTTTCAGCAGTTTAAGTTGAACTATGAGCTCAACACTAAGGATTACACCTTGAGTGAGTTGATGAATACCCTCTAGAGCATGGAGGAGATATTAAATATCAAGGCTCATGGGACCGAGGCCAATGTAGCATCTTCTTCTAAGCCTAAGGGTAAAAGCAAGCAAAAGAAGAAGGGTCCAATGAAAAAGAAGGCCCAAACAGGGGTCAAGGTATAACATATGAGAAAGAAGGCTAAAGTGGACACCAAGAGAAAGTGTTTCCAATATAATGAGCAAGGTCACTGGAAAAGAAACTGTGCAGTCTACCTTGAGTCCCTTAAAAGCAAACAAGGTATGAGTTTCCTAAGTTTGTTAGGAACTAGAAATGTAGCAGATTCATCTGATTCTTGGATATTAAATTCAGGAGCCACTAACTATGTTTGCAATTCTTTGCAGGGGTTCCACCAAAGGAAATGACTACATAAAAGCTAGTTTAAAGTCAAGATAGTAGATGGATTCTATGTTTCAGCAGAATCAGTAGGAGTAGTTATCTTGGACTTTCCTAGTGGTTATAGGTTATATTTGGAGGATGTTTATTACATTCCAATGATTGTAAGGAACATGATTTCTGTTTTTTATCTAATAAAATATGGTTATTTCTTATATTTTAAAACTGTTGTTTCAATATATGAGAATCAGGATTTTATTTGTAATGCAATAATTAAACAGGAATTGTTCTTTATATAACCTATGTCAAGCTCACTAAACACCACAGAATGAATAAAACCAAGACAATCCAATGACTCTAACATTAATTCAAATTATCTATGGCACTTAAGAATGTGTCATATCAATCATAAAAGACTTGACAGGTTAGTGAAGGATGGGGTCCTTACGGGTTTAGATAATGATCTATTACCCACCTGCAAATCTTGTATTGAAGGAAAAATGGCCAAGGCCTCATTTCCTTCCAAAGGAAACAGACTTAAATCCACGTTGGACCTGGTACACACTGATGTATATGGGCCCATGAATGTACAAGCTAGAGGAGGTTATGAATATTTCATAACCTTTATAGATGATTACTCTAGACATGGCT
>JANSVA010000006.1:40532224-40547549 GCA_025504915.1 Erythroxylum reticulatum
GAATTAAACAAACAAACAAAAATTAAGGTACTTTTAGAATAAAGACAAATAATTAATTATGTACATAAATGAAAAATCAGTATAAATAAATAATTTACTATATACATTATATAAATATATTTCGTTATCAGTAGAAGTGGAAGAGTTAATGACTATATCTTGACTTTAAAATGGCTTGTACAGGGAAGGAGCAAGACAGGTGTGTCAAATTTTAAACAGAAACGATGCCGTTTTAACATTGGATAGAGTAAGACATGTTGATCTTGAACAGAATATCTGGAGTCCACAGAAAGCTAAAGTATGTCTAAGCTAATAAAGGTGGAGAGTACCGTTTCCCTTTTGAAGTATATTGTAAGACATATGATATCAAACTCGAGAAGACACAACCGTTGAATAGTATACCCTGAAGAATGAACCGTACCATCAAAGAAACAGTCTTATGCGTGCTCTCTTATGGCAAACTCCTCTAGTCCTTTAGATAGAGATATTCTAAGAGAAATATAGATGGGAAAGAATGTAGAATATGGCCATTTCACAGTGTTTAGTTGTCGAGCATGCTTTCACATTTCAATGAGATGAATTATCCAAACTCAACTCCAAAATAAAGTAGTGTATCTACCTTGGCTCACCATGAGATGAAATTTGGTATCGATTGTCGGATCCAATAAACAAGATTGTTAGAAGTAAAGATGTTATGTTCTTCGAGGAGTAGAAAATTGAAGATTTTGAGCAGCTAAAGAAACCTAAGCCCAATGCCAACAACAATGATTCATCTCCTATAATACATGATGACCTCGGAAGACAAATTGGGGAGACAAACAGTAATGAAGCCAATGATTTGTCTGATTACAGTGGGTCTTCAATTGAGGAGTCATAAATGGAGGACTAAACAAGAAAAAATAATAAAGAGCCTGTTGAATTATTGAGCCAAAACTTGTGGAACAACTTCATCTGTGGAGATCAACTCAAAAGAGATTACTTTTTACGGAAACCTTTCAAATGAGTATGCACTCACCATTGAGGGGCGCACTTAAAGTTACGAAGAGGCAATTTCTGATGTTAGCAAAGATGAAGGGTTGAAACCCATGTAAGAAGACATATAATCTATGTTTGAGAACCATATTTACGATTTAGTGGAGCAACCCAAATGAAGACAACCTCTGCCAAATAAACAGGTCTACAAGCTGAAAATTAATAAGAACAACCCACATTTGAGGTACAAGGCCAGGATCATTTTGAAAGAGTGTAACCAGAAAAAGAATGTTGATTTTGAAGAAATTTTCTCTCTTGTGGTCAATATGTCATCTTTCGGAGTAGTTCTAGGTTTAGCCATTAGCCTAGTTTTAGAGATTGAACTGTTCAATGTGAAGACATTATTCCTACATGAATACCTATATCTATATATCTATATATATAAACAAAACTTGAGAGTTTTACAATTTTAGGTAAAGAACACCTAATATGTCCGGAGATATTTGTTCTAAATCAAGAATAACTCGAACAACCTATATATATATTTATATATAAACACAACTCGAGAGTTTCACAATTTGAAGTAAAGAACACTTAATATGTCGACTCAAAAAGAGCCTTTATGGATTATTATAAGTACCAAGTCCATGGTACAAGAAGTTTGACTCTTTTATTGTAGCATCCCGTCTCTTAAATGATTGAGATATTTAAAGATTTAGACTAATCAGTTATATGAGTGTCAGCATGTAGAGCTAATTTGGTACAATTATGACATAATTATATTCAAAGGCATGATATGAGCATCCGCACATGAATTTTGAATTAGACAAATGACACTAAATTGACATGTCTTGGGGGTATGAAAAATGTTAAGTAAAAATGATGTGAATTGTGATTTGGTATGTCTTGAATTTTAGTATGACTGGATTTCAATTAGTGAATTGGAATTAATTGTGATTAATTGGGAGATTGATGAAATAAAATGCACATTTGGACTAGGAAAAATGTTAAGTAGTAGGATAAATTATTACATGAAAATTAGGGTGAATAAGCCTTAAATTGAGTTACGTTTGGCATAGTTAAATATGTGACAAATAGACTAGTAATTAAATGACAATTGGACAATTATTATATGACATGTGGACCAATCTTGGAATGACATGTGGACTGATTTAGCAGGGGACAAATGGCAACCTAATATGTGGATTAGTGGCAGCTGATTAATTAGACAAATGTATTACATGCCTTAAGACATACGGTGAGTTTAAAAGTTGACACCTAGAATGATGATGGAGCAAATTCCAGTAACAATGTTTCTGCTGTTTTCCTTACCTTTCTCCACCAAAATTGCTCCAAATTTTCTATATATTTTGGTCTTAACCCTAGCTAAAGTTCTGCACAAAAACCACACCTAAATCCTTCACCAAATTTCCAAGAAAACTAGCTGCTTATGATCTTCATATTGCTAGCCGAAAATCACCTTGCTTTCACCATAAGTTTGTGTTGATTTTGCTTGCATGGAGACTTGGTTTAATCTGAAGTTTTGTGTTGAATTGGAAGCCTAATAGGTAATTAACAATTTGAGTTTTATGTCATGTCAAATGATATAATAATTATGCTTGAATTGGAATGAAATGCATGTTATATTGATGAAGATATGTGCTGGAAAATGTTACATAAACTTGAAAGTTTTTCTGTTTTGTTTTTGGTATATGACAACCGTGGAGTATAGGGCATTATATGGATGAATTGGACTGTAATTTAATGTATAAAGAATGTGGATTTATTCCAAAGAAAGTTGTTAAAAGAGGATTCTTAAATTGGGAAATAATTGTGACTATAGACATGACAATGTATGAAGTGAGTTAAGCTGAACAAACATCTATATTTTAGCCATATCTAAGAGTTTCAAAATTTGGCTTGAAGTTGAGTTTTTGGATTTTGTCACTGTCTAAGAATAGTTTGTATAATTTTAAGTATAACTTGTATAATACTGAATTAAATTGTATGAACTTTAGTTCATTAGAAACTTAAGACATATTAGAACATTTGTTTAGAAGAATGTATTGCCTAATTACTTCATTTTATTTGTCAAAATGGCCATACAAAATTGACCTGAAACTTATCCTAAAAAAATCAGGAAAACTAATGAAGGAATTGGATGGGAACTTTTGGATAACCCATCCCACGATTGTGGAAAGCCATATACGATTGTAGAAATTGCATAGCAGTAAAGAAAATGTTCTTTTGTGTGATTATTGAACCAATTAAGGATAAGGTACCTAACTATGATGCATTTGGACTTGATTAGGGTTTAAAATGAACCTAATTTGATGTGAAAAAATTGGTTAAATGTTTGATAAGTTTTGATCAATAATTAATGTTATACCTTAAGGAAAAGGTGGTTTGATATCAATATATCTAAGTTTGGAATGAAGGAGTGTTAAAGGAATGAAGATGTTCTTGTAAGTGTAAATGTATTCCAAAGGTTATGAATAATCCATCAGGAAGGAACGAATGAGAATTGGGAATTTTGTGAATTCTTATGATGCTAGAAAAGGGTTATTGAATTTATGGTTAATGAATTGAGCATCATCAAGTGTATTTAAGGTATTAACCTAAGTGTTAACAAGACACATTCAAGTGATAATGTTTGAACGATTATAAATTGTGATTAAGTAAACATACCCTGGATAGTCATTGAGCATGCATTGCACATGACACACATATATATGCATAATTGAATATGTGTTTGCTTGATCAAGTTAGTAATATATACAATGTATGTGTATTTAGATGCTTAAGATGTACGCCATCATTCCAACATTGTCGGATCATCCAGGCAATAGCATATATGGGAGCGTACTGTGAGTCAAACTAGATGATCTTCCTAGGACTGATTTATTCTGTTTAGCTTCCAATTATTGAATTTCTTATGATTTATATGTGAATTCCAGACTTTAATGGTCTGAGGAGTTTGATATTCGGGAGTGTATTGGAAGTGTTATGTTTGCATCTAAAATTTGAATGATATCTGTTTGCATCTGAATTCTGAATAAGTTTAGAATACTCAACGAAAGTTGAATGCCTCACTGAGGTCCGATGAATATGAGATTTTGTCTGTGAATCATAAGTGAATGCTATTCATGGCATATTCTGTTATTTGATGCATTTTATAAAATTCATGTTAAGATAAAGTTGTTGTGATTAAAGTAGCCAGTCTGAAAGAGCTTTAAGCTCAGGATTCTACACGTAGAGCTTTGCTCCATGATTTCAGTATTTGACTGAGCCCAATGGGCCAGTATCTATATCTGAAAGGAACTTGGTCACAACAAATAATAACGAATCTGGAGTCTCATATGCATATACATTTGTATATTTATGATTATGAAATATATGATTATGAAACCTTTGTTGAAATTGTGATGATAAAGTGATATGCCATGATAATCTGATTAATTGGGTTATACATGTTCTAAAAGAATGTATGTGAAATGTGTGACATTTATTATGTCTTATTGAGATGAAAAATATTTGTGAAATTGTTTGGTTGCGTGATATATGTGTATTTGACTTGAGTGAGATCATCAATAATGATTTATTTATTGAGTTTGCAAAACTCATCAAAAATTGCAATGTGGCTTTTCAAGTTCAGAGGAGTTATCCAAATAGACCTATTGGAGTTAAGCGACAACAAATGAGCATGAGTTAGGGGTCGGGATCAGTTAGCACTTGTATATGTCTTCAGTTAATTTATATTAAGCATTGCATTACGCAACTGTTGTACTATGTACACATGAATTCTAAAATGTAATGACTTTTCTGATTGAATATGTTTGTATTAAAATGGGCCTAAATGAAATATAAGTTGCTTAAGATATGTATGATGTGTGAAAAGTTTGTAATGTGTTATTTCGATAGTCTTAACGTACCATCCTTGTAGAGTATATTCTCGAATATTGTCGTTACGTTCAGGAATATGCCCTATGAGAGTGGTGTGTTACATTCATGGCTCAACACCACTTCAAGAAGACTCACGCTGACCATTTTGTCTTTATAAAGAGGTAAGTTGGTGGTGATTTTATAATACTTCTACTTTATTTTGATGATATGCTAATTATTGGACATGATAAGAAGAAAATTGTTAACCTTAAGAAGTCGTTGAATAAATCCATCTTCATAAAGGACATAGGATGTAACATCCCGTCACCATATTAAGGCTAAAATAGTGTTTATAAGAGGTTAATGAGAAATTAGAAAGGGTATTTTATGCTTATGCATAATATGACATACACATACATGATAATATTGATTTTTGCACATTAATATGATTGTACATGCATTCATTGACATTTTCCAGGTAAAATTGATCTACAAATGTGAATTGTGTTTTGATATGTCTTGAATTTTGGTATGATTGGATTTCAATTAGAAAATTTGGAATTTATTGTTAGGGATTAGGAAATTAATGAATTAAAATGTACATTTGGTCTAGGAAAAAAATGCTAAGTGGTAAGACAAATGGATGCATGGAAAATAAGATGACTAAGCCTATAAATTAGTGACATTTGGCATGAAAAATTAAGTGACAAATGGCATAGCTAATTCATTGACAAATGGCAGCAGTGAATGAGAGACAAATGGCCTAGCTTAATGGTGACATTTGGTGGCTGAGGAAGATGATAAGTGGCCAGCATGCTTATGGATACATGTTAATCCAAGTTAATGACACCTTGCACCTAGTTAAATTAAGCAAGTGCTGGAAAAATAAGTTTATGTTGAGTTTTCTCTTCTTTCTTACTTCTCTCCACAGAAACCTGCATCCATCTCCTAGCTCTGCATTTTGGTTAAAAAGTTGTTAAATTACTACACCAAAATCCATGCTTTTACCCTCACAAAGTTAGGCAAAGAATTAGAACATACTTGTTCTTGTTATAGCCTTTGATCTTAGCTGAAATCCATCCAAATCCCACCTTGCATGTATGATGATTTTCATGATTGGAGAGATGAATTAGCTTGATCTTTGAGCTGGAATTTGAGCTAGACAAGTAATTAAAAGATTGGTATTTATAGGATGTTATAGGTGTGTTGGAATATGATAACTGGAATATTTTACTGATTATGATTCGATATTTTGGCTATATTTTGATTTATAAATTTCCTAATGAGATGATTCTTGATTTAAATTGAACTAGAGATATTTGGATACAATTTTTATTAAGAAGAAATTGAATTTGAATTCTGTCCTTAAGGGTCTTGAAATTTAGCTTGAAATTGAGTATTGGCTTAGGTTGTAGCACTACCCGTGACAGAAATCATATCCTATTGTTATCAAATAAACTATGTCGATATAGGCCAAATCAGACAAAGTTTCCTTCACAAAAGTTGTAGCTTATCTCTTATCTTTCAATTGGTATAAAGTTTGTAATATTTGGATATTGTAATTGAGAGATATGAGTTCTACAACTTTGCATGCATGATCATGCACTAGCCAACATTTCAAATGTACTCAGTCTGTAGTATATTGAGTATAACTTCTGGAATATTAAATCAAATTATATGATCTTGGTATCATTAGAAACTTAAGACATAGGAGAACAATTTTATAGAAGGAAGTGTTATTAAATTACTTCACATTCCTAATGAGAATAATCATGCAAAGTGGACCCGAAAGTATGTTTTTAGACAAATCTGGATTGATCAATTGAGTATTGATACATGAATGAATATTGTGACAAGAATAATGATAAGGAACCCAGAATTGTCATGAACATGCATTGTACGTATTCTGTATACATATATGTGCATAAATGAGTACGTGTATCATTGTGCAAAATAGTGATATGCGTATGTATTATATGATATAGAGGAGCACATTGAGCGCCACCATCCAGACATTGTCGGGACTTCAAGGCTATACAGTCTCACTTAATATTTATCTATTATATATTATGTTCTAAATGTGTATTATTTGTACTGATTCCAGAGATGAAGGTTCAAAGATTTTGATTTATGAATGTTGTATTGAAGGGTTCCTTGCATGTGAATTTAGTGAAATAAATGTTTCTTAACATGTTTTTTGAATGCCGGACTGAAGTCCGATGATAAATGAAAATGGTACTGTAAATGTGTTTGAATGGGATTGCGAATGGGAATGTTTGAAACAATGAATGATTGAATATGAATGTGATGTATTTCATACACGAATACATGATTAGATAATGATATTTGTGGCATGAGTAGCCATCGAATATGAGCTTAAAGCTCCAGAATGTGGTATAGAGCCAAGGGTTTAATATGTACAATAAACCCTGTATTCGTAACGAGTAAGGGACAGTATCAATTAGCAATTTAGGCACTCAGTCACAACAATGTAATAATTGAAAGTGAGTTACACGAACATTGCATATACTCTTATTGAGTGTGTTTGATTGATTGTATTATAATGTTGACATGTATTTGTATGAAAAGGGGTATGTGAAGTAAAAGATATGTGGTGCAATTTGCTAAATGAAAAGATTTGAAATTATCTACTTATATGATTTGTTATATAGTATGAATTCGGTGAACTATCGAGGATGGTTACATCACTGAGTTCGCAAAATTGATTAAAATTGCAACGTTAATTTTTCAAGTCCGAGAGAGGACATTTGTGAAAGGGAGACGCTACAAGAAGATTAATTCTTATACTTTTGTGAGGAAATGGCTCAAAGGTCGGTCAGCTGAGACTGAAGGATTAGATAAAAGTTTTTGTAAAATTTCTTGTGTAATTTACTTAGTTTTAATACTGTATATATTTGGATGGTTTGTAAAGCTACAATATAAGTTTGGTTTTTATGAAATGAAATGAGGAATGCAGTTTGGTTTTAAAATTTGGTAACTTTTAAGTATAATAGATGATGCTATGATTAAGTTGGATACATGTTTGCTCTAATATGCCATTATTATAGGTTATGTACTGGAATGTCCATAGGGTGTTCCGGTATGTAATCTATGATAGTAGGGTGTTTCATTTTTGGTATCAGAACATAGTTGGCATCCATAGGGACATATAGGAATGTTCAAATTTAGCAAAATCCTCATACATTCACTGTTCGAAATCAGTACAATCACATTCACATCTCATTCATAATCACACAATTCATAATATAAACAAAACAACAATAAACTAAGACCATATAGGTCTACTCACAGCATGCTCCAGATTAACATTAACTTCCATGATCTGGAAACATCTAAATGCAAACATTTAACTTACACATCACAATTAGGCAATACGCACATTGCCCACACATTAATAAATGCACAATCATAAGTATTCATAGGTGCACATATGTGTATATGCCAAAATGTATAATGCATGGTCAATGACATTTTTGGGTATTTTCCCGTTATTCTCATCACGTTATCAATATAATATCAAACTCTCTTAAGTATCCTTTATACTTAGGGTTCATGTCTCAATAAAACCGTTATAATCACAATCCATAACTCTTTTGGTCAAATCAGATTTTTTTCTCTGAAATATCATTTCGGGTCAACTCTACATGTTCTTTCTGACCCAAAAAATGAAGTAATTTTGGCAACACTTTCTTCTAAAAACTTGTTCTCCTATCTCTTATGTTTCTAATGATACTAAGATCATTCAATTTGGTTCAGTATTTCGAAAGATATACTCCAAATATCTCAGACTATTCTTAACTGGAATAGTATTCTGTACTTAACTTCAATATAGAAATTAATACTCTTAGAGAGAATTAAAACTCGATCTTTTCAAAAAATTTGTATCCTATGTTTCTAGCTTACTCCAATTTAAGAATCATCTCATTTAGATCACCAAAAGTCAAGATATAATCAAAATACTGAAGTATCTTCAGTGAAATATTCCAGTTCATACTATTCCGCAGATTTCCTCACTTTCATTCAATCAATATTTTTCAAATCGATTCAGATGGCTACCAATTTATATGGAGAGGTAGAAAAATGTGTTTGGAATCTATTGATTTAAGAATCAAGTCATTTGGATGTCTATAGAACAAGATATAAGAAAAAGAATCCAGACTGTTCGAAATTGCACCTCTCTTCAGTAGCTATAGGAGTCGCGATCATACTTCAAAGCTGGTTTCGAATGTCGAGATCATGCTTCAAACTTCAATAACATGATCGTGACTTTCTTCTTCTTCCTTCTTTCGACTGTTGTTTTCTCTTCTCTTCTTTTTTTCTTTTCTTTCACTTAAACCATTTCTAACTTATTTCAACCCTCATTTTCGACTTCCATTACGCTCTAAACATTCACAAAAAGTTCCAGAATCAATCATTTTTCATAGTCATCAATCAAAAACGGAAAATCACACCACACATATATTTCACGTTTTCGGCATTCCTTCACTGTCATGTTTCTGCATTTTCATTTTCTCCTCATTCTCTAATTTCTTCTCTAAAATCTATCTTTCTCATATTCAAACATCGTCTAACATCTTTGCCTTAACTCTAAACTCGTTGTAGTTCATTTCTAAAACATCCAAAATTTCACGTAAAAACTATGAAAACAAAGTATACACATATCAACTTTTCATAATTTTCTGCACTCTCCCTATACACACTTTCAACGATTTTTCTAACTCAAAAATCATTTCAACAACATCTTATAATATATTGATCATCAAATATACAGAATAGCATATACGGCATACCTAAAATTTCCTCACTCACTTTTCCAGCAAATATGTATATCACTATTTCCTAACCATTTAACAGTGAGCTAATGTGATGCATGCTTCATCTTATACAGAAATAAAGAACCATAACAAGCTTACTTGTTTAAAGCTCTAACATCTTCAAAATCTCTAGAAACCCTAACTCTCGTGCACCCACGTATACCATTGTAGAGGTTAACAATTTTTGGTTTTTCCTGAGGCAAAAGAAAAAAAATTGAAGTTGGGAGTAGGAAAAAGTAGAAGAAAACACGATTTAACTCAGATGGAGATTTAATGAAAAACTCTGTGTAAATGAAGAAATGTGAAGAAGAAAGCTACGAAGAAGATAAAGACAAGAGTACTGTACTTGATCTTTCAAAGCTAAGAAAAACACTACTTCAGAGTTGGACACTTATCCAATTTCTATAGTCCTTAGCTAGTTTCCCAACAACTAGTTCTTATTGAACTAGTCTCATAACTCCCATCTTTTTATTCCAATTATCTATAAATTTACAATATCAATAACCCACAATTTCTAAAGTCCTCTACAAATTTTCTTCAATATCATTAAACTCATTTCTATTTTCCATTTATCAGTTTACTTGCCAAGTGGCAGTTTTCCTAGTACAATAATATCCAACAATTTTGGAAAAATTTCCTAGAATTCTCGAAAAATTCTAAATCAGTAATGTATATGCTCCAATTCAGATTTCAATGTAAATAAATCAAAATTATCAATAATATCACATTAACAAATCAATTATACCCAGAATGTCAATGAATGCATGTATAATCATTTTAATGAGTGCAAAAATTCAAATTCATGTGCGTGTATGCTACACCATGCATGAGCATGACAAATGCATTTTCCTAATCTCTTATTGCTATTTTCTTAATTACAGAAATCTAAGGTTCTAACCCTTAGTATGAGAACGAGATGTTATATTTCTCTCCCTTAATAAATTTTATCCTCAAAATTCTTATCTGATTAATCAATAAGGAAGGGTTATTGTTTCTTCATATGCTCCTCCATTTTCCATATAACTCAAGTACTTTCTTTCAAATGACCATAGTCAATAGACTCACTAGGTCTTTCAATCGCTTACTTAGATATCACACCATCTTAATTGTTTCCTCAATATAATTTAGATTACTCAAAATTTTCATTTCATGTGGCGACAATACTTCTTTGTTAGATCATACGAATATTTCCTAGCATATGCACATAGCACCCATTATGAATCTGAAACATCTTTGTTGGTTCTACAAACTCATATGTTAATGGTCTTACGCTCTCAGTAACTTCATGTGGAATAATACAATTCGAGCTTAGTTTATCTATTTTCCTAATCAGAGCACACCTTACCAAGGTGATACTCTTAGAAACAATTCATCTTTCTTTAATAATTCACATCTCTTCAGTGTTAATACACTCAACTCTTATTTCTATCTCACTATATTCCATAACTTCAATGTTGATCCACTAAATTCATTCATCTTTCATGAGCCACTTAATTTCTAACACAGATCAATTCATTCATCAATAGTATCTCAAATCAATTCAGGCCTTTAGTCATATTTTTTGTCCCTCTTCATTTCGATGTAAGGGCGAAGTACTCTTTTTATTGTATAACGCCTCATACAGTATTCCAATAATATCACTAGGATAATGATTGATATACTTAAATTCAATTAAAACTATACATTGACCTTGTGTTTTTATGAACTCCAAAATATAAGCTTTAAGCATATCTCCAACAGTTAAGACTGTTGACAACTCATACATGCAGTCACTTGCTTCTACATCCTTAACTGTTAAGTACTATTTTGGTGTATTCCTACTAGGATGCATAGCTTAAGTTTTTATTTGTTCCTTTTCTAATAGTCTCTTTACTTGCTCATCTTTATCAAGTACACATACTTTTTATTTCAATCACAAAGTATCACTTTTCCTTTTCAGACTTAAATTCAGATTCATTTTCAATTCCTTAATAAGATTAATAGATTTTGAATCCTCACTGATATTAGAATTTCTACTTAATGCATCATATACAACACTAACTTTATAGAAAAATATTCATTTGTACAATCATAATCTGTAAGTAACTCTATTCATTGTCTTGGTTTTATATTCAATCCTTTCATACTCAATAATTACCTTAAACTTAAATGATATGTACATTTCTGAAATGTCTCTGTACATCTAATGTCTCCAATCTCTCAAAGCAATTACTATTATAGCAATTCTAAACCATGTATCAAAATCAACTCATGAGACTTTAATTGTCTCTATGCATACAAAATCACTTTATACTGTTGCAACAGATTGTATTTTAATCTTCAATGTGAAACTTCATTATATACAGCATAATCTTTAAATCCAAATGGCATAATTAACATTGGGGTTATAGTTCCTCAAAATTCTTTTTACATTCATCATTCATATGGTTTACGCATTTTTCCTAAAACATTTTTGTTAAGAGATAAGATCAGTAAAAAACCTTAACATTCCCTGGTAGTATTTAACATACAGCTAGTTTTAAAGAACTCAGAATCTCTTATATATTCCTTGTACTTTCTCACTTTATCATCACCTCTACTTTCTTTATATCTCCCAATATGCCATGTTTAGATATTATACAACCCACATTTTATTTGATCAAGCTAAGATTCATTGTCATTAAACTTGGCATATAATTGTTTCTACCTTTATGATATATAAGATTTCCTTAAGTATTCAAAATGTTCTCTTTACTTTTCGAATGCACTCAAAATACCATCTATAATCCTAGTCGCTAATTGATACAATTTTTCTTGGATCACTTTAATCTTCAATACCATAATACTATCGGGGGCATTGTCAACTCTAACAGATATAACCTAAATTTCCTTTTGCCCATAATTTGTTCTCGTAATTTTTTAAGTATCTAATTCCTCAATGAGGTATTATTATCTCCTGTTATTTTTGGTTTTCCCAATTGACTTTTTCTCTCGAATGATTTTCTCAATTCATTCTATTTCCTCTAATTTCACATTAACTTGTTCTAAAATCTATTCATTCTTACTAGTTTCTCCACACATTTCAATTTATTTGCAATCTTAACTTCCTGTGTTTGTAACACATTCATCTTATAAAATTTTTATCTCTAGAAAATATTTACATAGAATATAATGTTGACTTATATTCTCCTCATATTAGCAATTAATGTCTCCTCAAATTCAATAATCCAATCACATAGTTGGATACTTTACATCAAACAAAATGCATACATTCTCAGTAGCATATTTTACATCTTATGCCTGAGTCTCCATTAGGGATATGACTCCAATATTCACTTTTGATTCATTACATATTCATTTCTGATTTGTTTCTTCATTGACCATTCTTAAATTGAATCATCTGATCAACTTAACCTAATTTAGGGAAATTCTTCTTTGAAAGAAGATTTCTTGCTACTATCAACGATACTGTTCATATAATCCTTATCAATCAATTGTCTTTATCATCGCTTATCGATCATTCTTAGTACCTCAAGAAGATTAATTTCTATCATTTCGTACACAATCATAATGTTTTATTCATCAAAACTCAATGATGTACTAGACACGATCGTATAATGTAATCCTTTGATCTCAAATTATCCAAGACAATATTTCTCTTTTTATCCTTGCCATGATTGGGGTTTCCTCGCATTGACATATGCTATCATCAACTTTACCTCAATTTTTTAGAATTTACCTCTTCTAGTGTTACATCATTTCATAATAATTCAACTACCATATGGAGTGCATCACTCTTCCCATTTGATTCATCATCTTTCTCTTAATCTCATGCGTATATAAAATCCTCTTTATATGCATTTCTAACTTTCTCCTTACTGCACATCATTCATCTCTTGTAAAGTCAATTATGTCTACTTCATTCCCTTTTTATTCTTTCCTCATTTTTATCATATCTTCTTATTATCATTTATTTCATCTTCCACATGTATCTCCTCAATCAATTCTGAATTATAAATCTATAAAATCATCATGCAATTCTGATCTAAATTCCACTAAGATATTCTTATGGGGATTATGACTCTTGTAATATTTATCATACAATCATTTCAAGTCTAAGTTCAACCTCTCAAGGTCACTTTTAACTTGGCTTGTATTCTTTAATCTCATCGTTTCTACTTATATCCTTATTTTTCTCAAACAATCTATGACAGTATATTCACATCTATATCACATTCGAGGACATATTACCAAAACACAATATTGATGTCATATTCAATAATGCATCCACCAATACAAATGCACTAAATCTTTATCTGTTATATCTAACCATATACTATTTTTCATTTCTAGATATCCATCAACCTTCCTTTTCTCACATTCTGACATATCATCATTCTTCTCAGTGCTTCTAACAGCTCAAACTCTTAACATATGCTCATGAGTGTGACTCATATGAATGCAACTTAAACTAGGGATCAGTTGCTACTGCCTGCTATGATATGGCAAAAATGCATATACCTTGACACATATTTCATAAAACTCCCATATAAGATAGTAATTCTGGGCTCTGATACTAACCAAATGTCGCACCCCACTCTCGCAAAACACGTATCTGACATCCTGAGTGATATCCAGATACGTGCCCTGCGAGGGTGGGCATACTAGTGCACTCAGTCAATAAAATCTGGTTACAATTTTTTTCAAAACAATACACACGTATGCGAAAATCAATCATCAAATTGGGCCCACTTTATTTCATAAACATTTTTCAGATTGTCAGAATTTCATTAATCGCTAGGGCCCATTTCAGATACAAAACACTCACAATCATAATGTGATTACAATATAAATGCATTCACTTACAGATTGTACAATAATTTCGGAATACATTCCTTAATACAAAAATAAATGGAAAATTCTATGCAGACGCGAACTGATCCCGACCTCTATCTCTTACTTGAATGCAGTGGCTATACTCCCGTTAGCCTAACGGGGTAACTCTTCAGAACTTGAAAAATATTCCAAAATTTGGGTGAGTTTTGCAAACTTAGTGAGTGACCATCCTCGATGGCTCACTCAATCACATAACACGTATAGTTCACATATTCACATAATTTGCATCATTTCAGCATTAATCATATTGAATCACATACACTTGATCAATCATTTCACATTTTACATTCAACATATATCATATGTTGGATCCCGTTTTCGAAACCCAACTCTTGCTCAGATAACATAAATGTTTGACATCGTTTCTGGAACCCAGCTCTTGCGAAATCATAATCACTGAACTTATTCTAATGAGGTTTCCTTAACCATCATCAAATCCTCTTCTTGTTTTGATACCATAACTGCGTTGGACCCCGATTCCGGAGCTCAACATTCCTTATCATAAGACGTGTGCTTGTGCTTGTTACCATGTAAGGTTATTCCCATTTAACCCTTACTGGTCATCCTCGATTAATCCTTATTTCTAATACCGTAGTGTCGGGCCCTATCTTTCAAATCTTTCTTATACTGGAGCAAACATTCTATGCTCAACTTCCATCTAGATATTGAACATCTTAGAGGCTGGGTTAAAATTCTATTCCTTCAGATCATTTGATAGCTCTATGTCTTTAGTTTATCTAGACATAGGATTCACCTCATTT
>JANSVA010000006.1:40547649-40559516 GCA_025504915.1 Erythroxylum reticulatum
ACTATAACTGAAGAAGATAAAGTTACATGTAAATACACTTGCTTTCCAGGGAACTATATTTACATAACTCCAACACATGTGTAGTTTAGCCATGCGTCTCTCACTTATATGGCCAAGGCGACAATGCCATAAGTACGATGATTTCACATTACCTTATTTTCTGTCTTTTATTATTATTGATATTTAAAATTGGATTGGACATATCTAATATGTATATCCCATTGCATAATATACCCATAGAATAAAGCATTCCATTCAAACTAATAGGACACCCATTATTACCAAAATTTAAATACAAAATAGCTTTATTAAGACTAGAACTAAAATAATATTCTTAGTCAATACATATACTGATAGGTGCTTAATTGATTACTTACTTGTTTCATAACACTTAGCGATTAAGGACATGAAATTGCTTAAGATACCCACTTTGAAGCATATATGATTTTAGGCACAATTTGGAAGCAAAGAAGTTAAAGTGAGTTGAAAGTGTGATATTTTGGCCATTTTTTAAAGATTAATTTTGACTTGTCTTTATAGAGCAAGAAGAAGAAAGTTAAAAGACATAAAGAAGACAAGAAAAATAGAAAAACAAATTAGTAAAAGTTGTTGTTGTGCATGGACCATGCAAGCCTATGTAACATGTTTTATGGAATTAAATGAAGACAAAGTAGCTGAAAGAAACAACATAAAATGCTAGCATTTGGATAAGTAAGGAAAATAATGAAACGATAATGTCGCAGCTGGACAACCAGCTAAGTAAAATGGCAATGCAAAAAGGAAAGCTGAGAAGACCAACATGTAGATGTCCCACATCTACGTTTCGCGTAGACAGCTGATTTAAATATAGACAAGGACTGTGTTCAATAGAAGACATCAATGAGGGTTTTAAATTGTTTACTCTAAATGGAGCAAGTAATTAAATCAAAATTAGAACAATAGCGATAAGTTAGGCAAAAAGGATAAGAGTCACTTTAAATAGGTATTCGTAGCACCCCACTCTCATAAGACAAGTATCTAGCATCCTGAGTGATGTCTGAGTGTGAATCCCGCAAGGGTGACATGCTAGAACAGTCAAACTCTTTTTTTTGAAAATTAATATACGTTTATGCGGAAATCAATAATCAAATTAGGCCCATACTTTTATTTCATAAAAGTCGAAATCACTATTATCATTACACTATGATCATTCTCATTTACAAAACGTTTCCAAATTTCACTAGTTATTACATACAAAAATATTTGTATACATATTGTACTGAAATGACGAAATAAACAAATTGATACATAAATAAGAAAATACAAATGTAGATGCAAACTAATCCGGGCATCTAGCTCTTACTTGAATGTAGTGTTTGTACTCCCGTTAGCCTAATGGGGTAACCTTTCTAAGCCTGAAAAATATTGCAAATTATGGGTGAATTTTGCGAACTCAGTGAGTGACCATCCTCGATGGCTCACTCATCACATAAAACATACAATTCACATATTCACATATTTCACATCATTTCATTAATAATCATATTGAGTCATATATTTCGCATTCGCTTGAAACATATCTCATATTCAGAAAATCAATGAAATTGCTCAAATCATACACATCAAATGCATATGTAATGCTTATGAGACTCACATTCAATTTGTTATTGTTATGACCGAGTGCCTATAAATGTCTCGTATCTATTATAGATACCAGGATCATTAATAACTGTCCTGTATCTGTTAAGGATACTGGGCTCATTTTACATAGTGAGCCTTTGACTCTTGTACAATTTCTCAACTTTAAGTTCTTTTTTTCACAATCTAAGCTTTAAGCTCTTTTTCACATTCTGAGCTTTAAGGTCTTTTTTGGTAGCTACTTCGGTCATAACATCCTTTATCTTTCATGTATTTATGAAATGAAATGCATCACATTCACATTTTTTCAATCAGCTACTTTATTTCACTTTACACATGTCATCAGACCTTAGTCCTGCATTCAACATTAAAGTTAAGAATCACTTTTTTTCATTTATATGCATATTCACATTTCTCTTTTGAATTCAATCCGGCATTTAACAGTTAAGTTAAGGAATCACATATTTTGTCTTATTCATATTTCGGTATCACTTCAATATCACATTCACATTTAAGCATCAAAAGTCTCTAACATTCAATGTCCAGAAATCAGTACAATCACAATCACATTCATTTGTAATTCAATACAAAATTTAAGCAGAAAAAATAG
Source organism: Erythroxylum reticulatum (assembly GCA_025504915.1). Classification (NCBI taxonomy): domain Eukaryota; kingdom Viridiplantae; phylum Streptophyta; class Magnoliopsida; order Malpighiales; family Erythroxylaceae; genus Erythroxylum; species Erythroxylum reticulatum. The sequence continues at coordinate 40,549,877 of JANSVA010000006.1, forward strand.
TAAGTAAGACCATCTAGGTCGATTCACAGTATGCTCCAGATTAGCAATAGGTTCCATGATCTTGAAACGTCTGAATGCGGATGATTATCTTACACATCCAAATTATGCAATATACACATTGCACACAGACACACATTAGTAACTTTTCACGATTATAAGCATTCATTTATGCACAAATGTGTATATAGAATAAGTATAATGCATGCTTAACGAAAATCTTAGGCATCTTATCAAATTTCACACTATATCCACATTTGCATTTATAACTTAGTTACTCGTCATTTCATTCTTAGCATTATTTGCTCTATCAAGAACAATTTCTCATTCACTTTAACTTGATACCCATTACTCCTTTTCTTTGAATCACAACTACCATCATATGAATATCTTTATTCCCAATAAACTTATACCTTTGGTACTTTGATAACAATAATTCATTCACTAATATTATTTCAACATTAAAAGATCAAACATTATCCAAAGTCTCATTTCTTCGAACAACATCTGCCAAAATTACAAACCTTATGGTCTATTTTCTATGAACATTCTGATTGGGAAAATGAAGTAATTTGGCAACACATTCTTCTAGAAAATGTTCCCCATTTTCTTAAGTTTCTAATGACACCAAAATCACTCAATTTGGTTCACAAATCTGAAAGTTATACTATAACATCCCATTACTTGTGGGAAGGTTAAAATGGTAAATGTGAGTGTTTAATGAGAGTTAGAAATGCATTTCCATGTTCAAGCATATTAGGTCATATACATACACATGAATAGTGAAATAGTTGCGAATGAAAATAATTGTACATGCATTAATGAATAATTCCAGACATAATTGGATTAATTTGTGTATTTTTTGAGAATTATGAATGTTTTTACATTGGAAATTTTATAGGTTAGTGAAATGGTAACATTTTTGAATTTTGGTGATTTTAGGATTTATTTTCAAAAATTATAGAGAATTATGGAAATTGATAAAAATTAGGAATAGGAATTAATGATGAATGGAGATAGTTATATTGCAAAGATGAGACTAAAGGAGTTAGTTTCAAAAGAAACTTAGTTAGAGTGAAACCTTAGGAAAGTAACAAGTGTCACTGTTTTAGTAATTCATTTTTATAATTTGTTTAGAGTAAGTTCAAGTTATCTAAAGAGTGAATAGGAGTTAGTTTTTTCCTTAAGTTATTTCTCTTTCGTAGTAACCTCCTTTAAATCTTCTTCAACATATAGTGTTTTCTATCAAATTCCTCTAAGGAATTTCTTTACTTTTCCTTCCTCTACCCTACTGCTAAGTATTTCTCCTACCTTAAGGAGAACCAGAAGTTGGTTAGTGTTCACAATGGAACGTGAGTTTTGCATGCAGTTAGGGCTTAAAGATAGTTAAAGCTTTTATAGTTTTCAGCAAGTAAGTAGTAAATAAATTTGTTAGAGTTGTGGATTTTTGATATAGATTGATAAATTTACTATTAGTTGATTGGATCATGACATTACGTATATATATTCACGAACACTGTTGATGGGATGAAATTTTTTTCGAGTATCATGTTAATTTAGTTTTGATGTATTTTTAGTGATTGGGTGATGTGGAAATAGTTTTTGGAGTTGGAATAGCAATTAAATGATGTATAGGATTAGTGTAGAAAAGTAGATATAAAAAGGTGATATGTCCTATGTTCTTCACTATGCATGTTTATACATATATATATATGTTGTACATGAGTTGATGAAAACTTAGAGATGATCAAGGAAATGGTTTTTGAGTTGAAGAGCAATTTTATAATGATGATTTTAGGTGGGAATTAGTGTTTAAATGGAAGTTGAGAGGAAGAATAGTGATTGAAAATGAAAGCTGAAAATGCAGAAAAGTAACAGAGTATGAATACGATGAATATGAATTTTTGGCTTTTGATGGTTTTTGATCAAACTTATATATTTTTTAGTAGCATGAATTTATGGTGAATGAGTTTAGTGAAATGGAGTTGAAATGACTAGAATAAAAATAGAAGTGTTGGATCTGGAAAGAAAATGGAAGTCTAAAAATTCTGGGAATGAATAGTAGGAGAGAGTTATTTTTCGATCTAAACTTCGGTGAATTTACTGTACTGATCTAGGGAGATTTTGAGAAACTGGTCTGCATAAAAGATGTAGATATTTAGGTAAGCTTTCCATTCATAAAAATTTTGTAAATTTTATAGTTCTGGATTAAAATTTATAGAAGTTTGAACTTGAAATGTCAGTGTAGAAGATGAAGTAGAGTTGCACCATCGTGCATAAGCATAACGGTGACATTGAGAGTTCACGAAACACTTTGTTTTTGGATGTTGGATTTGCACCGTCGTGCTTAAGCACGACGATGACTTTGAAGATTGAAAATGAAATTGCACCCTTATGCTTTTGAGGGGTTTTCTTTTTATTGAACAACTTTCCATCTTTTCACCATAACATCTTCTCTAGACATCCAGATTACTTGATTTCTAAACCAATAGATTCCTAACACATTTTTATTACTGTCAATAAAAATTGGTATCAATTTAGATTTAATTGAAAAATATTGATCAAATCAAAGTGTGGAATTTGTTGGAACAATGAAATAGGATTTTCTTACTGAACACCCTTCAGTATTTTAATTATATCTGGATCTATAAGATTATAAATAAGATGATTATCAATTTGGAGTAAATTAGAGAAATAGGGTTACAAATAATATGAAGAAATGTAATTGTGATTCGGTCTATAAGAGGTTTAATTTCTGGATGGAATTTGTGTATAGTATAATATCTTTGGATAAGAGCAACCAAAAAAATTTTGAGGTATAACTTCCAAATTACTAACCAAATTGAGTGATTTTGGTGTCAATGGAAAGATAAGACATAGGGGAACACTTTTCTAGAAGAGAGTTTGATCGAATTATATCATTTTCACATTCTAATTGTACGTGAACTGTAGACCCAAAAGGGGTGTCTTGGAAAAATTTGAAGTGACTTAATGAGAATGAAATGTGATTTTAATGGTTTTAGTGAGGCGTAAACCTAATTATAAATCATACTTAGATGAGATTTGATATGAGATTGATTTTGTGATGTAATTGATGGTAAGATATCTTGGATTATCATGAACATGCATTGTACACATTCCATTTCATACATGCGCATTATTAAAGACTTATGATTGTATAAATTGTGATATTGTGTATGTTATTTGATATAGAGGAGCAACTAGAATGTCAACCTTCAGACGTTGCAGGAACTTCTAGGCATTAACTTCGGGAGCAACTTGTGAGTAACCTAGATGGTCTCACTTAATTACTTGTTTGCTTAATTTATGTTTTGAATGATAATTGAATGTGTTTAATTGTGGATTTCAAACGGAAGGTCTGATGAGTGTGAATGTGAATTGAGATATTAAAGTGCTACTTGAATGTGAATGTCAAGACCTAATTACTTTATAATGTGAGTAATTGTGGTACATGCATTCCATACATGAATACATAATCAGATAATGGTAGTTGTGACCAGAGTAGCCATCGATTAGAGCTTAAAGCTCAACGAGTGAAAAGAGCCTCAAGCTCAAATAGTGATTAAGTGCCTAAGGCTCACTATGCAAAATGAGCCTTATATCCTCATTGGATAAAGGACAGTTATTAATGAGCCCGTTATCTAAAATAGATACGGGACAGTTCAAGTACTCGGTCAAAACAATATAATAATTGGAAAGTGTCTCATGAGCACCTCATATGCATATTGTTAAGTATATTTGTTGAAATGAAATGCCTATTCTTTAGTGAAAATGTGAAATTTATGTAAAGTGTATTATGTGATTATATGTTATGTGAATTGTTGTGATGTATGAACTGAGTGAATCATTGGTGATGGTTACCTCATTGAGTTCACAAAACTCACCAAAATTGCAACATTATCTTTTCAGGACCAAGAGATGACTCTAGCTACTGGAAGGCTCTACCAGCCGTGTAGATTATGATTAGCAAGAGAAGTAATGGCTCAAAATTCAGTCAATTGGGATTTTTGGATAGACTGGATAGACTTTGAATATTTTCCTCTTTCATGTAGCACTTTTGTATTAGGTTTTGATAATGTACATGTAGTAAAGGTTGGAAAGACAATGTAGACTTTCAGTTTTGTGCAATGAAATGAGGAAAAAGTTGGTTTTAAATTATTGTGATTTTCTTATGATGCTTTATAAGTGACTTACGATACCATGCCATGTGAAGTGAGTGTAGTAATCAAATGTAGCACGCCCTTATCGTAGTATATGTACCAAAATGACCTCCAGGCATCCCGATATGTACCCTACGATAAGGGGTGCTATGTTTAGGTGGTATCAGAGCATGGTTGGCATCTGTTGGGATATATAAAAATGTTAAGCATGAAAGATCGTGAGAAATGTAGAAAATGATTGAAAGTATTGTTTGTTATAGGTCATTCATTCTAGGTGATCAAATTGATCAACTAGTTGACCAAGGATCGGTAGGAGCCAGTAGGGAGTCCTCGGTGCCTCGATCTGAGGAGATGCCTCCTAAAGTTCCAGAAAGAAGGAAGAAGAGGTATAATAGGCTGTAGAAGTAGGGAGATGTAGATTTTTATGGCAGCACAGACCCTGCTGAGGCCGAGGGATGGTTAGAGAGGACAGAAAGCTTATTTGATCAGATAGACTATGAGCCTGATGAGAGGTTCAATTATGCAATGTCTTTAATACAGGCCTAGCTTACCAGTGGTGGGAAACTATCCCAGGCAGTACCACCAGGCCTTGGGAAGTGGGAAGACTTTCAGAGGGTCTTTAGAGATAATTACATGCCCAATATCTATTTGGACATGAAGATGCAGGAGTTCTTGGAATTGAAGCAGGGTAAAATGTCAATGGCTGAATATGAGGTCCGGTTTAATGAATTGATAGGTTATGCTACTACTCTGATCCCTACAGAAGAAGACAAGTGTAGGATGTTTAAGAATGGACTCAATATGGAGATCAAAACAAGGTTGGCGCTCTCATACCTGGGTACTTTCACTGAATTGAGAGCTGCTTCAATTAGAATTGAGCAGCTACTGAGAGAGAGACAAGTAGAGACTGCGCAAGGGTCCCAAGGAAAGAGACCTAGTGAGAGTCAGGGAAGTTATGGCAGGAGCTTTAGTAAGTGCCAGAACAGAGCCCTCAGATCATCAGGTGGATCCAAGCAGTCAGGATCTGGGTAGAGGGGCAGATTTTCAAAAATGTCCTGAATCAATTTTTAGTTTGTGAGCACTATAAATGGAGGCATGGTGGTGAGTGTTGGAGGTTAATCGGAGCTTGCCTCAAATGTGGCTCTATGGACCACTAGATTAGAGATTGCCCAGCTACTTTAGGAGATCAATCTGGTGTCAGTGGGTGATCTAGGATTAATACTACGGTCTAACAGAACAAAGGTTGTCGACCTGGACAAAGAGGCCGGGGTAGAGGCAGAGAGAGCTCTAAGAGTTCCTCTATAAGGACTGAGGGAAGGGGAAACATACCGTAGTCCCAAGTCAGGGTCTATGCTATAACGAAGTAGGAGGCTCAGGACTCACCAAATGTAGTGGCAAGTGCGCTTCTCATTTATGATTTTGAGGCATTTGCACTGCTTGATCATGGATCCACACACTCTTTTATCATATTGCATTTGGCATATAGACTGCCTTGTGTTAGGAGTTACTACAGTATGGGTTAGAGGTGAGTACACCTTTAGATAGTACTACTGTTATAGGAGATGTATGATTAGAATTGATCAGGCAGAGTTGAAGGTAGACCTAATTAGACTACACTTGAGAGAGATAAACGTTATTCTAGGCATGGATTGGCTCACTGCTCATAGGGCTATCATGAACTGCTACACCAAGGAGGTAGTAATAGAATCTCCTAGTCAGTCGAGGGTAGTATTAAGAGGAATTAGTCAAACAGTGCCAGCTGGGGAGATATCCTTCATGAGTGCACTAAGATTGATGCAGGGAGGATGTCAGGCTTATCTAGCCCACATCATTGATACTAGAGTAGAGCAAAGTATACAAAACATTCTCGTTGTAAGGGAATTCCTAGATGGGTTACTCGATGAGCTACCTGGTTTACCACCAGATCGGGAGATGGAATTTACGATTGATCTAGTTCTAGGTGCTACTCCTATATCTATTCCTCCTGTGGAACTGAAGGAAATGAAGGCTCAGCTATAAGAGTTACTGAAAAAGGGTTTTATTAGACCCAGTGTTTTGCCTTGGGGAGCTCCAGTGTTATTTGTGAAGAAGAAAGATGGGACTTTGAGGCTATGCATCGATTATAGGTAGCTGAATCGGGTCACAGTGAAGAACAAGTACTCGTTGCCTAGAATTGATGATTTGCTTAATCAGCTGCAGGATACTTAGGTATTTACTAAGCTGGATCTAAGATCAGGGTATTATCAGTTGAAGATACCAGAGGCTGATGTACCTAAAAGTGCATTCAGGAGCAAGTATGGGCACTATGAGTTCTTAGTGATGCCGTTTGGGCTGACTAATTCCCTAGCAGCTTTTATGACCTAATGAATAAGGTGTTTCAACCCTACTTGGATCAATTTGTGATTGTGTTCATTGATGATATCTTGGTTTATTCGAAGAGAAAAAAGGAGTATGTTGAGCATCTAAGCGTTATTTTACAGAATATGAGAGAGAAGCAGTTGTATGCCAAATTCAGTAAGGGTGAATTTTGGCTGGATCAAGTTGTGTTTCTGAGATATATAGTGATTAGGGGTGGCATACAGGTAGATCCGAAGAAGATAGAGGTAGTGATGAATTGAGAAGCTCCGAGAAATGTGTCGAAGATCTGAAGCTTCCTAGGATTGGTTTGGTATTAACGAAGGTTTGTCGAGGAGTTTTCTCTAATCTCAACCCCTCTGACTAAACTTTTGAGGAAGAATGTAGTGTTTAGATGGAGTGAGGAGTGTCAGAAGAGCTTTGAGGAGATGAAACATTGGTTGACTACTACACCGGTGTTGACTATTCTATCGGGGACTTAAAGTTATATTTTGAATAGTGATGCATCGCATCAAGGACTGGGACGTGTATTGATGCAGTATAGCAAGGTGATTGCCTGTGCATCGAAACAATTAAGGTCTCACGAGATCAATTATCTGGTACATGATTTAGAGCTAGCTGTAGCTGTCTTTGCTTTAAAGATTTGGAGACATTACTTTTGTGAAGAGACTTTCTAGATATACACAGATCATAAGAGTTTGAGATATCTGTTGAGTCAGAGGGAGTTAAACTTAAGGCAGAGGAGATGGATTGAGTTACTGAAGGATTATGACTACACTATTGAGTACCACCTGGGGAAATCTAATCTGGTGACAATTGCTTTGAGCAGGAAGTCTAATATCAGTGCAGTTCAGATTCAGTTATCTAGGTTACCCAATTTGATTCACTTAAGAGCTCTGAATGTGGAGTTGAGTATGGAGCAAGTAAGGGCCTTCATTGCTAAATTGAAGTTGAGACCGATGCTATATGACAGAATCAGAAGAGTACAGGGCAAAGATCTTGATATGGTCAAGCTAATAGAGAAAGTGAAGATGAATCCGGATTCTAAGTTTGAGTTGAGGGATGAGACATTATGGTCGAGACAAAGGCTGTGTGTGCCTAATATGGATGATCTAAGGAAGGAGATTCTTAAGGAAGCTCATATGGCTGCCTATGCTATGCATCGTAGTACTACCAAGATGTATAACACACTGAAGTAGCATTTTTGGTGGCCTGGAATGAAAAAGCAAGTGGCGAAGTATGTGTCTAGATGTATGACATGCCAGCAAGTTTAGGCTGAGCACCATGCTCCAGTAGGAAGGCTCCATTCGTTGCCCATTCTGGAGTGGAAATGGGAAAGGATTACTATAGACTTCATCATAGAATTGCCTAAAACTCCGAGGCAGCATAATGCTATATGGGTCATAGAGGACCGGTTGACTAAGTTAGCCCACTTTTTACCAGTGAGAGAGAATAACTCATTTGATCAGTTAGCTCGGACATATGTGAATGATGTGGTGAGACTGCATGGGGTTCTAGTTTCTATAGTATTAAACAGGGATCCCAGATTTACTTCGAGGTTTTGGAGGAGTTTGCAGTTTGCTATGGGTACTAAGTTGAACTTTAGTACAAAATTTCATCCTCAGATAGATGGACAGAGTGAGAGGACAATCAAGATTATTGAGGATATTCTTAGAGCTTATGTATTGGAGTTTAGATGAGCTTGGGATCAATTTATGGCATTGATAGAGTTTGCCTATAACAACCATTATCACAGTAGTATTAGGATGGCTTCGTATGAGGCACTGTATGGTAGAAAATGTCGGTCGCCATTATATTGGGATGAAGAGGGATTAAGAATGGTTGAAGGCCTAGACTTGATACAGGACACAGTAGATAAGGTAAGGTTGATCCGAAGCTGAATTAAAGCAGCTCAAGATAGACAAAAGAGTTATATGGATCAACATCGACGTGATATGGAGTACAGTGTGGGAGTCCAAGTATTCCTTAGAGTGTCACCCAGGAGAGGAGTTTTGAGATTTGGTAAAAAGGGCAAGTTGAGCCCTAGATACATTGGTTTTTATGAGATTATTGAGAGGATTGGACCTTTGGCCTATAAGTTGGCTTTACTGAATGAGATGTCTCAGTTGCATAATGTGTTCCATATGAGTATGCTCCGAAGATATCGGTCAGATCCGGCATATGTGATATCGTCTCAGGAGATTGAGGTTACTAGTAACTTAAACTATGTCAAGAGCTGATTAAGATTGGGGGATCGCAGATTAAGCATGTAACAGCTGAGTTCACCCACTTACAAATATTATCCGCTTTGGGCTTCGGCCCGTACAGTTTTGCTTTTCCCCTTCTGATCCGGAGGGAAGGGATGGAAATGTGTCTACAAGGGAAAGGTTTCCACACCCTTATAAAGAGTGCTTCATTCTCCTTTCCAGTCGATATGGGATGGCAAAATGTAAGAGCCCAATTCACCCACTTACAAATATTGTCCACTTTAGGCTTCGACCCGTAAGATTTTGCTTTTCCCCTTTTGACCAGGAGGGAAGGGATAAAAACATGCCTACAAGGGAAAGGTTTCCACACCCTTATAAAGAGTGCTTCGTTCTCCTTTCCAGTCGATATGGGTTGGCAATGATCCTTCATCCTCCCCCCTTAGGGGGCCAGACGTCCTCGCTCGCATATCGCTTGTGTGACAACCCAGTTCACCCACTTGCAAATATTTTCCTCTTTGTGCTTTATCCCTCACGGTTTTGCTTTTCCACTTCTGATCCGGAGGTAAGGGATGAAAATGCATCTACAAGGGAAAGGTTTGCACACCCTTATAAAGAGTGCTTCGTTCTCCTTTCCAGTCGATATAGGATGGAAATGATCCTTCATCCTCCCCCTTAAGGGGCCAGACGTCCTTGCTGGCATATCGCTTGGGTACTGGCTCTGATACCAAATGTAACAGCCCAGTTCACCCACTTGGAAATATTGTCCGCTTTGGGCTTCGACCCGAATTGTTTTGCTTTTCCCCTTCTGACCCGAAGGGAAGGGATAAAAATACATCTACAAGGGAAAGGTTTCCCATATTGACTGGAAAGGAGAACGAAGCACTCTTTATAAGGGTGTGG
>JANSVA010000006.1:40579849-40592631 GCA_025504915.1 Erythroxylum reticulatum
CATCTTTTCATCCCTTTTTGGAAATTGCAAGTACTGTTCTTTCAATCACTTTAAGAAAATTTCAATCTTGATCGTTAACAATACAGTTGATTGCTGAAATGTGTTGCCATCTAGTTGTGTTTCTGTACATTTAGCTCATATGTCATGGCTGCTGGTGCCTTAACTGAAAAGCTAACACTGGCTGATTGAATTGGTTTTCCAGGTTCTCAGCAATCCAGAAAAGACCCCTATTCACACTTTCTTTTGTAACTATGATCTCAGTGACATGCCAGCTGGTACCAAGGTAAGCTGAATCACGAGAAAGATGATTGCATGTGAGAAAACTAGGCTGATGGACAAATGCCTGCATTATATTCATTGTCTAGCTCAATGAGCTGAAAGTTGGATGCCTTTTCCATTATACTTTGTTCAGTATAGCTGTTTTTTTCCTTCTGTTGTTAAACTTTACATTACCAGTACGAAACTCATTGACTCTGTCTCTCTCTGCCTCAAAAGACTTTCCTGCGCCAAAAGATCACCTTATCTTCGTCTGGACCAGCAAATTTAATTGCCGATGGGAGAAAAACAGAAGTGAAAATTAAAGATGACGCCAATACATCTTCAATGTCAAACATTGATTGTTCCTTGCCTCATGGGACAGAATCTGAAAATTCAAATGGAACTGACCCTGTACATAGAATAAGGTCTTCTGACCGCAGTAGATTCAGCTGTAGTCAACACATAAAGACTGATTCAGTGGATAGAAGCCCTCTAAGTTCAACTAATATTTATGTAAATAAAATTGCTCATAGCCCTTCAAAGGTCAATGATAGTATTAATGGAGCAGGTGTTCTCCTTTATGCTCTTCATCTTCGGTTCTTGTGCGCTTTTCCAAGAAAAATTTCTAGATCTGTTCAGCGATGCAAATCTGATCCTTTATCTGCCCCAGAAACAAACAAAATGAATATCGATGACCATCGACGCTTTTATTTATATAGCGATATGAGGGTGGTGTTCCCTCAACGCCATTATGATGCTGATGAGGGCAAGGTTAGTCTTGTTTTTTTGTTTGAATTCTCATTTTCTGAGGCTGGTTGCAGTGACTGCTTTGCATCAAGTTGTCCGTAATCATGATTGTTCTTTATAATCTGTTGATTAAAGATCCATGAGCATAACTTTAAGTTCTTGTATTCTTTGAAATGTTCGGCCATGGGAAATGAACTACAAAATGCATGATTTCTTGTAATGAGGTAGCTGTGTGGTATAGACGAATTTGATTGTATTAGTCTTTCCTTTCCTTTTGACTTGTCATATTTACAATCTACGTACTGGCAATCTGTATCTGTCATGTTTTCATCATTTACATATACGAGGAAAGTAAATTAAAATCTGAGTAAACCGATTAGATTGTCAAATGAAGAAAAAAAAAGCTGTCTAGGAATGGTGAAAGCCATCTTCATTCATGGGTAGAACTTGGATCATATAAAGTCTGTCTAAAGCTACAGCTCCTGTAAGTGTTGGACTGTCAGATTCCTATGTGGCACACTCGATAATCTTTGCGAAGTTACTGTTAAATGCTTAATTATTCTTTTGATTGTGCATAAGATGGTAAATGTCATGTTCTGTACCGACTAACGAGTCCTATATTGCATTGCAGTTGAAGGTTGAATATGACTATCCATCAAACCCAAGGTATTTTGACGTGTGAAAATCCGCAGAAGGTTCATCGTCGAAAAGTTGGTATACAAACTCTTGTATGTATATGTGTACAGTACGTATATTCAGGGAACTTGTACAGATTTTAAATTCTTCAAGTAATCCCAGTAACATTTTAGTTTCATCGTCAGTCATGATTTGGGCATGTTAATCTGATGAAATGAGTCGTCTTTCATCAAACCAAAAGCATAAGCACAAAGATGATGCCACCAAGTGGTGGACACTGACATTCCTTGCACGCCAACACGAGCAGTTGTTAGGACTCCTCAAGGATGCTTCAGTCCATAGAAACGTGGGGTTTGTTAAGCGAAACAATACACTCGGTGGCTCGGATTCTTATCATTTGACATATTTCTCTGGAAAACGATCTTTTTGTGTCGACCATAAGCGAGCTCTCTCGCTCTTGTTGAACCTAACTCCTAACCCTTTTGGCATCTACTTCCTGTCTTGCACAGAAAGATGATGATTGTTTCGATACTCCACATTTTTCGGCACAACCATTTCATTGTTTCCTATCCAGCACTCTTCTTCTCCACCACATTTCACTAGTTTATTGCACAGAAACGAGATGGTTGCCATATTTTTTTCTGTTCGCCTAGAAAAAAGGAGTGCGTCTATCCAAACAATGCTTTTCTCAAGCAACCAATACATCTTATAATGCTTACCTCTACGTATATCACATCAGTGAGAAACTACGTGCATGTCCTAAAAAGAAAAATAAGTGTGAGTAGCTGAAGGGCATTATCAAATACTGATAATGATAATAGGGAAGTGAAGATACAAAGATGCAAGGAACTGTGACCGAGTCCACGATTTCTTTAGAAACGTGCCGTGTCATACTCCTTTGGCTTCATCAGTTTGCCATCTGCATCTCTTTTTTGGGAAAGGGCTTCCATAAGGAGGAAGTAAGCTTTCATCCAAATGAGGAAAGATGAGATAGAGAATAGCACGTATTTGATAGATATTTCTGATTCTTGGAAATTATATAAATAATGGGAAAATAATAAAACATAGATTTTTCATACATTTTTTAATATGCATGATAATTGAATGGTAATCTTTTAAAATTTTTTCATAAGAGAGAATCTACATCTGCATCTATTACCAATAATTAAAACACGCAATTAATTCGGTAAGTTCAACTTTAAAAATTATGAACCGTCCAATTTTTCAGTTTGGTTTTCAATTTTTTGGTTTGATTTATTTTAATAACTTTTGTTATTAAAAACTGATCAATTTATTAATTAATTGATCAAATTTTATTAACTTATAAATTTTTATAAATCAATTAATTTTTATTTAATAATATTTTTTCAATTCAGTTTCAAATTCTTAGATGAAAAAAATAATCTTTTTTAATCATATTTCAAAATTTTTAATTCATTCAATTTTTAGATGGTTCTATGAAGATCTAATACCGGTTGAACTTTTTAAAACTTGAATTTCTTATTTTACTGGTTTAGCTTATGATCAAGTTATTAAAATATTGGCTATTATGCTTTAAGATTACCCTCGTGAAATCCTCTCTAATTACTTGGTTCACTCCTTGTGTGAGGTCTTTGGCTTTGGCCTCATAAGTTTCATTTTCCAATAACAAGACTCAAATCATTCAAACCTATTCGCTTTGGCATGTAAATTACAAAATGTTTTAGAGATAAATATGCCTAAAAATGGGTTTGACAGAGAAAATTGAGAATTCAAACATGTGCTTATCTTTTGCTTTGTGGAATTCATAATGATGTGACTACTCAGATAAAACAACTGTGTGGAGGGTGACTTGATGAACTGAGATGTTAACTTTCTAATCAGGAATTGCACGGTTTTAGATATGGAAATTGCAAGTACATTCTTGACTTCCACTTTGGTCTTTCCAATTTGCATTTACTGTGTTCAATTACTATTTTGAAAAGGAAGTTTCATAAGGTACCATAATCACAACTTTCTGAAGCCATTAGCACCTCAATGTTAAAAGCATTCATTTCTCTTCCGAAATATATCATAATTCATTTCTTTGACCTTCTGATATAAGTAAATGTAAATCAATCAGCGACAATCCCCTATAAAAGTTCAATCCTATGCCTTGTTTCAGTCTAACTTTTAGAGGTCTTGAATTCTCATTTTGAAAAAAAAGAAAAACAAATACCAGTATCTTCTCCAGAAGTTCACAATCTTCTTCAGTCCAAGAATTTCGCAAGAACTAAAGGTTGTGTTTTTTTGACTTAAAAGGTAGAGACTTTTAACTCCTTTCACTTTAAGATTTTGTGTTACAACTTGATTTATATAAGTATACTTCAAAAGATTCCTCCTTTTTTCTTCATTTGTTTTATAGGTAGATTCCAAGTGTCACAATCTTTTTCTCTATCCGGACCTGTTCTTGCTTTTTCTACAGATCTCTTCCCGTTTCCGAGCTGTCATTTAACAGTGTTTTTTACAGCTTTTCTCTGAAACATCGATCTCAAATGGAAGAGATTCAAACCAAGGTCACCGGAAACTCACCTCAGAAATTCCAGAAACTATTTTATAGAGCACAGATTGGTCTGAGGTTTGCAACTTTCGGAACTTCGTTTGCTGCAGCATTACTAACAGTCACCAATGTTTCTACAATTGAGTTGATCCCAGGATTTCCAGTGGTAGCTAAATATAGCTACGAGGACTCTTTCACGTAAGATAGTTCCAGGAATGAAAAAAAAACCCTGAAGCCTTTTCTTCTTACCTTCTGCATACTCATGAAGTTCCCATCTTTTTTCAGGTACCTTGCTGCTGCAAATTTTATCGCAGCCACGTTCTCATTGCTTTCTTTGTTTGGTGTCATTATTCTGGATCGTTTTGGCTCGAACTCCGCCAACTACTTTTTCTTGTTCATCTGTGATTTGGTAACCAGATTATCTCAATATCAATCATTTGTACATATGATAATAGAATTCACCAAGTGTTTGTAACGTTTTATGGTTTGTTCTGGCAGTTGATTCTCTCCTTGGAAATTTCTGCTTCTGGAGCTGCCACTGCGATAGGTCTGTTAGCGAAGAACGGGAATGAACATACTGCTTGGCCTGCAATCTGTTCTTTTGCAGCCAAATTTTGTATGAAAGGAGCAATCGCAGTGGCATTTGCTTACTTCTCCTTTATTAATTTACTCATACTTGCAGTCATATCTGCAAGCAAATCCAGACAAGTTCATGTTTGATCCTAGGGTGAACTTTGATGTATCAAATCGTAAGCCAGCCTATAGTCATGGATATATGAAGCTAGCATCTGTATTTTCATATTTGTGACTGTTAAGATATATGGTATATATCTTATTATTTAGTTTTAACATCTTATTTATTAATTGGACATATAAGATATTAATTAGATAATAACTTAAATTCAAAAAGTTATTGGTGATAATCTTCTAGTTGTGATAGAGTCCTATCCTTAATTAATGTGTATCTTGACAAGAAGTATGATGGATTACGTGGATGTGTTAATTGACGTCAATCTTTAGTGCTTTTTGTGGTGGTACAACTGGTTTGTTTTTCTCTTAAGTTTATAGTTTTTAACTATTGTCAAAAATGTCTAGGTGAGTTGGGTTTTATTGGGTTTCTTGCGCAACCCGAGGTTGTGTGTGTAAGAGCTGCACTTTATCATGAGCTACTATTGATAGTTGCAAAAAGAAAAGATCATCTTAAGTAGATGTTGTGTTTTTGTCTTGGGATTGTTATCGTTGATGTTTTTCTGGTTGTTCTAAACATTGCTCTTCAATTCTTCAACGTCAATCTTCTGCTGTATTTGTTGGCCACCCTTGATGATTCATGGTTGAAGGTAAGGAAAAAAATTCTAACAGCTAACTACAATAATTTAATCGGTGAACAACTTTCAGATTGGTCTTGAAAGGAGTTGAATTTATCGGAAAGTTGTTTTTCTCTATCTCAAGTGTTTTTGTTTTTGTTTCTAGATATTTTAATCACTTAAGTTGTTCGTTTAATTTTCTTTATTATTAAACAGTGTGTATAAATCCTCTATCGAGGTTAGTACGAGGTGATAGTATTATTAGGTGTGAAATACTTTCACGGGAAGTGAGATTTAGAAATAATGTTAAGGATTGAATAGTGTCGGCTTAGTAAAGCTTTGGGTAAATCTATTGTACTTTCGTGAAATTAATAAACTGAGTGAGGGCCTCGCAAACGGAGGCAAAATGTGTCGAACTGCGTTACTATTTGTTTTTGTTTGTGCTAGAGACATCCACAGTAAAATTGGAAAGTTTGCGAAAGTACTATCCCTTTTGGTTTTTCAATTAGTATCAGAGAAAGGTCACCGATTCAAAACTTGGTAATAAGATGGTGCGGATCCAGGTTTTACAATTATGGCTATAAGAGGAGTATCAATTATTAGGCCACCGCTGTTGGACGGTTCTAATTATCCTACATGGAAATCACGGATAAGATTCTTTATTTAAGCACAGGGAACAAGAGCATGGAACTCGGTGTTACATGGCTGGATACATCCAATGATTACTAACGATAAGGGAGAGATAGTTATAAAAGATCCATCTAAATGGAAAAGAGCCGAAGAAGAAAAAGTACTTAGAAACTCACAAGCATTGCAAGCAATTTTCATAGTTATTGATAAAGGACGCTTTCAATGATTTCAACCTGTGAATCGGCTAAAGAAGCATGGGATACTTTACAAACTATTCATGAAGGGTCCAAATCTGTGATAGCTTCAAAACTTCATATGTTAGTTGTGAGATTTGAAGAACTGAAGATGGATGAAAATGAGACTATTGGAGACTTTCATCAAAGATTACGTGATATAGCAAACTAAGCTCTTTAACTTACTAATTTGAAACTGGTCAAAAAGATGTTGAGATCACTACCTTTGAAGTTCATTCCGAAAATTGCAGCAATCGAGGAAGCTCATGACATCAATGATTTGTCGTTGGATGAGATAATTAGAATTCTGACTAATTTTGAGATGAACTTGTTAAGGGGTAAACAAGAAATAAGCAAAGGATTGGCTCTACAGACTGAAATTGGAAAAGATATGAATGATCTAGATGATAAAAAGGAGAATATTTACAAAGCTTATAAAGCTATGTATGAAAAATAGGTGAACACGTGTAGAAAGAATGAAAGATTGAAGGAAGAAAATCTCTCCATGAAAAACATCATCCAAGAGTTAGAAAAGAAATTAATGTTAGCATTAGATGAGCTTGGTGAAACTAGAATGAAATTAATAAGTACCGAAAAAGGATTGAGATTGTTGAATGGAGGCACAGAAAAACGAGAAAAGTTTATGAAAATTGGTAAGACTAAAGGAGACCTTCAAGACATTGGCTATAGAGGTGAATGTTCAAGGTGAATGATGAGAAAGATGACATATCCAGATCTGTCCAAGAAGAAACTTCGAGGAAGAATCAAATGTTTGTACTCACATGTCATTTTTGTAGAGTTATCGGGCACATAAGGTCGAGATGCTACAAGATGTTACAATTTATGTTTCAAATGGATCAAAACTGAAAATCTAAACACTCTCTATTAAATTTCCAGCAGCAACCTATGGTACTGAAGCACACTTGGATTCGAAATGGTCAATTACAAGCACAAAAACATAGTGAAGGAAAAACAAGAAATTGTATAGATTCACAGTTAGTTATTGCGTTTAAAAAAACTGGTCAAGCAGAGAACAAGTCAGTTACTTCTGAAGAAGAAACTGATGACAAAGATAATATGCCAAGGAATAAGGCCAGGTTTGAATTTTTTCGAGAGGTACATGGACTGTGTGCTTTACATTTTTGAAGTATTTTTTGTTGTCTAAAAATAATGAAACGTAAAAAAAAATTGTCTTCTTTGGTTCTTCTTTTATTTTTATGTTACCATTGTCGTCCCATCTTTTTAGTTGTTTGCAATGTGACTTTTATTTGGCTTCACCGAAGACTCTTTAACTCTCTCATTAGTATGGGTCTCTCTTTCGGACATATCTCTCAGTGTTTTAAATGGTGGTAAATTGTCATCTTGGCGTGCTTATGATTCTTCCGTTGCACCTATTGTTGATTCTTATGATTATGAGTTTTAATATTGTTTTGTCCCAAGGGGAGACCTCAAATTGTTTTTGGTGATTGATCCATTCAGGGGGAGATTTCAAGATATATGTGTAATTATTCGTCATATGTTTTGGCATCTTTTTGTCCAAAGGGGGAGAATGGATTTGTGCATTTGATGGTTATATATCCAATTATCTCCTTTAGAGGGAGTTTTGACTATATAACAAATAATACCAAAAATGAGGAGATTGTTAAGATATATGGTATATATCTTATTATTTAGTTTTGGTATCTTATTTATTAGTTGGACATATAAGAAGGTAATCCTAATTCCTACTTGCGATTAACGAAACTGAACATCATATTTTATTAATCTAGTTATTGAACGAATCAATCCTTAGTTATACACCTAGAAATCAATCAATCCAATTAGAAAAAGTAATTCAGAAGATACTCAATGTTCATCAATAAAACAAACTTTATTGAAACATCTCACGCATAATGGATGATAACAAGGTTCCCCTCAACCAAGAAAATGGATTTAGCTATTCATAACGAAAGTAGAAATCAAAGAAATAACAAAACAACTAGTCTCCATCCTTGGTCTTTACTAAAGAATACAAAAATACCAACAAAATGAAACAGAAACGTAAAGCTATCCTTAGCAAATTTGCAGAATTTGTCAAACTATCCTAAAACTACAGCTAACGTGAACAATCACGTTTTTCCACTTTTAATGCCTCCCGATCCCTTCCTTTTCCATCCTCTCTTGCATATCACCTCTCCCACGTGTTCAGATTGTGAATCTCCATCAATTTGATCTTAAAAGATTATGAAAATCTCAAACGAATCAGATTTAAATTTGAGATCAGATCTGCAGAATTTTTTCATCCTTGCACATACCCACGCTTAGTCACTGAATTGTTGTCAACTTGGAATTTCAGAATTTTTTCGTTTCTTTTGCATCTTTTTTATTCAATTTCATCTCTAAGATGTTGAAAATCATTTGAGAACAATTATGAGATAATTCCATTAATTTTGAATAATAATTTCAATACATTAAAGAGAATTAAATACAAAATAAACACAAATTGATAACTTAACAGTTACTGTTGTTGGTTGCAAAAAGAAAAGAACATCTTAAGTGGATGTTGTGATTTTGTCTTGGGGTTGTTATCGTTGATGCTTTTTTGGTTGCTCTAAACATTGCTCTTCAATTTTTCAACGTCAATCTTCTGTTGTTATCGTTGATGCTTTTTTGGTTGCTCTTCACATTGCTCTTCAATTTTTCAAAGTCAATCTTCTGTTGTATTTGTTGGTTGCCCTTGATGATTCATGGTTGAAGGTAAGGTAAAAAAATTCTAGTAGCTAACTAAAACAATTTAATTGGTGAATAACTTTCAGATCGGTTTTGGAAGGAGTTGAATTTATCAGAAAGTTGTTTATCTCTATCTCAAGTATTTTCTTTTTTATTTCTAGATATTTTAATCACTTGAGTTGTTCGCTTAATTGTCCTTATTATTAAACAGTGTATGTAAATCCTCTATCTAGGATAATACGAAGTGGTCATACTATTGGATTTGAAATGCTTTTACAAAAAGTGAGGTTGAGAGATAGTATCAATGGTTGAGTAGTGGCGGCTTAGTAAAGCCTTGGGTAAATCTATTCTACTTTCGTGAAAGTATTAAGTTGGATAAGAGCCTCGTAGACATAGACAAGGTGTGACGAACTACGTTATCAAATTTCTAGTGCTTTTTTTTATTATTATTATTTTAATTTAAAGGAAGAAAACCAGTTTACATAACAAGGAGAGGGAAACATATTCCCGATATATCCTATAAAAGGATTACATGACACCCAATGGGTGGATCAACAAAATAAGTGGGTCCGAAAGCGAAGTTCTCAGCATAGGACGCTATCCAGTCAGCACATCGGTTTCGCTCCCGATATACATGTTGAGGCATCACAGTCCAGTTTCGTGTAAACTAATCATGGATCCCCTGAATGATGGAATTGGGAGTCGTAGCCCGTCTGCTCGAGGAGGAGAGGAGGGTGAGCGCTACTTTCGAGTCCACCTCAAGCTCAATCCTACGGTAGCCGAGGTCCCACGCAAGTGTAAGGCCTGTGTACACTCCCCAGAGTTATGCGGACACTGGTGAACACCAACCTAGATTTTGTATGAAGCCCCCAAGCTAATGGCCTGCACTGTCCCGAAGGAGGTCTTCGGCGGTGGCTGAAGAAGAGGAGCAGTCCCAAGCGCCATCGGTATTTAACTTAACCCACTCAAGGACGCCATCCGAGAAGCTGTGCATGTCGTGGTCGGTGTACCGTAGCACTGCAGCTAGCCCAGGCGAGAGACTTGGAAAGTTGACCTGCATAAGACACCACAATAGAAACGAGTGAGTATGGCCGCAGAAAATGAGCATAAAAAATGGACTTATTGCGCCAACCCCATAAAAACCAGCAGGTGACTCCGAATAAAATAGACCACTTGTACCCAAACACCCGATGATGCTGTTAGAGGTTCGTGTGGATCCACTATCTGTCTGGTAGGTTGAAAAAGTCGCGAGGAAATGAGTGGGGAGGGAAGGCAGTCCACACATGACGGGTTTTGGAGCAGTCGCGCAGTGCATGGAGTGAGGATTCGTCAAGACCGCAGTGGTGACAAGAGCTATTTGTGGTTAGGTGTCGGTGGGCCCGATGCTGGTTGGTGAGAAGCCCGTTATGAGATAGGAGCTAAAGAAAGGAACGAACGCGTTATGGGCCAGGCCAGCGCCGTAGTGCCTGCCAAAGGCTAGTGACTGTGACGTCGATGTGATTTATGAGCGAGGAGTACATGGAAGAGACAGTGAATTGGCCAGTGTCAGTTAGGCCCCAACAGATCTTTTCTGGTCCTAAGTAAGGTTTCGGGTGAAACATACCAGCGATCGAACGACAGATAGGCAACGGTATACTTTCGAAGAAAGCATACCACTGCCAACAGCCGTTGATGTCGACAAAGTGCTGGACAGGGAGGACGCTCTCCTAAGCGGGAATGGGGCGGGTAGCATGGTGAATAAGAGGGCCTAGACCAGTAACCCAAAGGTCCAACCAGAATCGGGTCCTAGTGCCATCTCTGAGCTTCCACGTCAAACCCTGGGGCACGAGATGCCAGGTGGACTTTATACTCCACCAGATCATGGAACCACCCGTGGTATCAATGGTGGTGGGAAGGGTAGTGGGATCAAAGTTGTATTTAGCACAGAGAACTTGAACTCATAAGGTATTAGGCTGGTGGATTAGGTTTCAACCCAATTTAGTCAAGAAGGCATCGTTGGTTTCACGAACACAGCAAATTCCAAGACCCCCTAGCTCTTTTGGTTGGCAGACTGTCGCCCATTTGACCAGCGAAATCCGCTTAGTGCCATCATAAGAACCCCACATGAATTGGCACATAATTTTCTCCAGATCGTCAGATAGGTGGCGAGGCAACCGGACCGTCTGCATAGTATAGGAGGGTGGTGCCTCAATGACAAATTGGGCCAGAGTGATCCTTCCTGCGAAGGATAAAAGCTTAGCAGACCAGCCCGTTAACTGGTGGTGAACTTTGTCGAGAATGTATTGATAAGTACGCTTAGTGACCCGCTCATGAAGTAGAGGAACGTTGAGATATTGGCCGAGGTCATTGGTCTGAGAGAACCCCAAAGCGTGAATTAAGTTGTAGGCCATAGAAGTCGGAATATTTTTCGAAAAGTAATACCGAGATTTAGCCTGGCTAACTTACTGGCCTGAGGCAGTGCAGAACGAAGTAAGGGTATCTCAAATCACGTCGATTTGCACCCCAGAGACTTCAAAAAAAAAAGGATGAACTTGTCCACAAAGAATAAATGGGAAAGAGGAGGCCCATTATAGCTTAATCGGATAGGCTGCCAGCGGCCTTGCGCCACTGCTTGCATGATAGACTGCCCCAATCATTCCATGCATAGGACAAAGATATAAGGCGATAAGGGGTCCCCCTGACGAATACCCCTAGAAGGGCAAAATGCCTCACTAAGGTCACCGTGCCAACGAACTTGGAAGGAGACCGAGGAGATGCACTTCATGATGAGGTTGATGAGAGAAGCCGGGAGGCCCACATCAAACAAGTTATCGTGGATGAAGTCCCAAGATAACTAGCCATATGCTTTCTCAAGATCAACCTTAAGGGCCATAATTCCTTTTCGGCCGGTTTTCCGTTTCATGGTATGGATAACTTCTTGGGCGATGATGATATTATCGATAATCAAACGTCCGGGAACGAAACTACACTGGGTAGGAGCCACCAGATCTGCAAGGTAAGGTTTAATCCTATTAACTAGGATCTTAGTAAGGGCTTTGTAAATAACCAAACAAAGGGCAATGGGCCTGTATTGAGTGATAGAAGTGGGAGAGGGAATCTTCGGTATCAGCACTAGAATGGTGCGGTTAAGTTCGGACTTCCAAATTTCATGACGAAATATTTGCTGGAAGAAGGATGTCAACGAAGGTTTCACCGTCTCCCATTCAGATTGGAAAAATAAAGCAGGGAGACCATCAAAACCAGGGGCCTTATTAGGAGACATAGATAAAAAAGCTGTTTTGATTTCCTCGGAAAGGGGAGGACGGTCCAACTCCTAGAGAGCGGATTGGGAAAGACGTGGAAACTGACCATGCAGCCACTGGATCAGGGTCTGGGAGGTGTCCTTAGTATAAAGCTGTGCGAGGAAAGTCTGGGCTAGACGGCGGATGTTTTGAGGGCCTGAGTGAGGAAGCCCATTCACATCCTAAAGGGAGTGAACCCTCGCTTGTCTCTGTTTGGTCATGGTGATAGCATGATAATACTTGGTATTCCTATCACCCTAACATAACCATTGACACCTGGAGCGTTGGTGTCAGTAAAGTTCCTCTTGATATAGGACTTGTTCCAACTCAGCTCGGAGATGCTCCTCGAGATCTAATATAGAGTTCGGAGGGGTGTCTTCAAGCTGTTGCTAAATACCATCAAGTCGGGCCAGTATACGCTTTTTCCTACGAAAAATGTTCCCAAAGGTGTGGAAGTTCCAATGCT
>JANSVA010000006.1:40592731-40604923 GCA_025504915.1 Erythroxylum reticulatum
TAGCCGATTTGCGAAATGGCTGAGCCCTTGGCTAAAATTAGGACTGGAAGGGGACCAATTTACCGCAAACAAAGGGACTGAAATCTATATGAGTCAACCAAGCGGATTGAAATTGAAAGGAACGAACGGGTTGCGGAGAGAGCATGCGGTAATTGAGAGTGACAAGGAGCGACCGATGGTCCGACTTAAGGAAGGGTAAGTGGGTGACACTAGTGTGGGAGAAGGCTGAATGCCAATCAGACGAACAAAAAGCCCGATCCAATTGAGCAAGAATTTGACCTCGTAGCCAAGTGAATCGAGGCCCGGAGAAACCGAGGTCCTGTAGCTGGCAACTATGGATACAATCTCAAAAATGGGTATTGACGACAGAGTGTAGGCGAGACCCTTCATGTTTATCCTGTTGCTCTAATTTGGCATTAAAATCGCCACCTAAGAGCCAAGGAATGTTAGTAACCCTAGCAATACTCTGCAGGTAACGCCATAAATAGGTCTGGAGGGAGTAGGTAGGACAGGCATAAATGGTCGTAAAGTGACAATGTTCTTGATCCCACTCAATTTTGGCATGAACGAACTGACAATGAGCAATCTGAATGCGGACGTCAATATCAAGGCGCCAGAGAAGCCAGATTCTTCCCGAGAAACCCTCAGCTTCTACCCAGAAAGATTGAGAATAACCCAAGCTTCGAATAACAGTAGTCGCTCGAGGCCCGCTAATCCGAGGCTCCACTAAGACCAAGAGATGCGATTTATGGGTTCGAATATAGTTTTTAATAATAGGCTTGAAGGATCGACCTCTTGCCCCTTGACAATTCCAGATAAAAATCGTCATAGCAATCGAGGAAGGGGAATTTACTTAGTGGGCGAGATTGCAGAACTCGTAGTCAGCTCACCTTCCAGAGCAATCTTAGAAATCGGGGGAGACTCCACTATTACATCGTCTGGTTCAACATTCATATCTATAGCTGAAGGTGGATATTGGGCGGGGTCCAGTGGTCGCGAGGGGTTTTAGGTGTGCAAATGGGACGACGATGTAAAATCCGAGTGGGGTTGGTTGTCCTGGTCCATATCTCCATTATGTGGATCCTCACTGGTGGCCAAAGAAAAGGAAGTATCAGGAATTATGATGTCCGGGTGGGAGGGGATAGAGAGGGCGATATGGGCCGGTTGGGGGCTAGGAAGGACTGGTGGGGCGGGCCTGAGGGGAGATGGGTGCTGCACCAGGGGGCTTGGGCCATCTGCTAGGGTCTTCCCAGCTGGGCCATCAGATGGGGCTTGGGCAGATTGGCTTGTGGCTTGGCCCTGAAGCAGGGCCTCTGGGCTTGGTATTCAAGGCCTGCGACTTGGCCCAAAGAAGGAAGAGGCGACGTTGTGTGATGATAGATCGAAGCGTTCGTGGTAGGGTTAGATGCAGTAGTGGTGGAGTTGCGTTTACGAAGAGACGACGCCCTTTTCATCCGACTATCTTTAAACGATGGAGCAGCTAGGGATTGAGTAGCAAAGGAAGGCTGGGGCGGCGTCTGGCGCGAGGAAGGATGATTAGAAGTTACGCTGGATTGAGGGGTGTCTAGGTCTTGTCTCAATGGCTCGTTTTCTGACAGAGTCAGGAAGCACGAGCTGTATGGACCGTTTGGTTGGGAGATGTGGGAACGAGCGAGACGTTGGGGCGGGGGAGTCGTAGGAGGACGGTGGCTCCGACGGGTCACTTACATCCAAGCACCATACGCGTTCGGTCGTGGATCACTAGAGGAAGTCGCGGGTTGGTTAGGGGTTCAGGTGAGTGTTGGCGGGTCGGTAATGGAGGGCTTGGAGGCAGGGGGCACTCTGTGTTAGGGGGCAGGTGGTAGCGCTATGGCCTATGCGCCCACAATCAAAATAAAGCTGAGGGAGGCCTTCATAGGCGACCTTGATCAATTCTTCATCCAATTCGACGATGGGGCGGAGCGGAGCAGAGAGGTCAATATCCAGTGCCACACGGGCGAATTTACCTCATTGAGTGAGTTGCGTGTGATCATCAATTTTCACGGTGGGACCTACCAGGTTGCCAAGAGCAAAAAGAATCGAAGGATGGTACCGCGCTACTGGTAGGTCAAGGAATCGCACCTAAGCCACGACATGCAGGACCTTACCGGAGGAAGGCCTAAAATCAGGGAACCACGGCTGAACTGACAGAGCTTGACCTGCGATGATCCAAGGTCCTTGTGTAAGCGTGTTCACATAATCTTCCTCCTCTCGAAAGTTTACCAGGTAAAAATCATTCTCAATGTCAACGATTTTAAGTGGCCCCTTAGGTTTCCACAGAGAAAGCAGGTGAGATTTGAGCATATTAAATCCAATAGGGCCACCTAAGAGCTTGATGATCACTACCTTGGCCCATAGATTGTCCAATTTGCCTTTGAATGTGTTGGACAATGCGAGTCCCAAACCATATTTGCCTTGAATGACCGAGATGTCTCCTTCTGTGGGTTCTATGGGATCGTCTGCTGGCCAATCCATGGGAAGACCCCCACTGCTAGATTCGGTGATACCAGCAGCTACTGCACTGTAACTGGGAGGAGTGGACTGGGAAGCAATTGCAAGTGGAGGTGGATCTTCGTCCCTTTCACGAATGCGAACCTTCTTAGTGGCTTGGCGATCATGTGCAGTGGAGGCGTCCACGACAGCAGGGAGAACTGGAATGGTAGAGCTCGCAGTGGTAGTCATGTAGTGGAAAGGAAAACTATATCGAAAGAAGAGACCGATCAAAGTTTGCTTTCAGTTGCCAATGGCGTTTTTTTATTATTATTTCACTTTTGATTGTTTTTGTTTTAATTTATGCAAGAGACGCTCACAGTAAAATTAGAAAGTTTTCGAAACTAATATCCCTTAGGGTTTTTGAGTGACAACTGCATCTCTTTATATGCAACGCATTCTATCAACCTTTTGGCATTTCGGTCCATTTTGAACCGCTAACGATAGTAATTCTCTTTCGTGTCTGTAGCAAGATGCCTCCATGTGTTCTTTTGGTTTAGTTTTGTTATATGACAAGAACATTGAACTAATATTAGGAAACTTTTATCTTTATTCACAACCCAACCTACTTAGACTTTGAACATGGAGACATAGCAAGTAAATAACTACGCTTAAGCACTAAATCCTAAGCAACTTTCTCACTTCTGACTTTCCTTTATGGTTTATTTGTTTATTGGGTATTAATCTAAGTTAGAGACTAAGACGATAATTTGGTAGGTTTTAGATATTATTACTATTAAATAAAAATATTATTAATTTTTTTTACTATTTATCAATGTCTTAAAAACTGAACAAAAGTTAAATCGATAAAACAAGAGGTTTAAGATTTAAAAGATTGATCGTCATAAAATCGATTAAAAATTAAATAAAATTGAAAAATAAAATATAGTTAAAAGAGATTGTCTTTATCTAATGAAGAATTTGAAGTTTAATTGAAAAAAGATTGTTAAATAAAAATTAATTGATTTATTGTAGTTTATAAGAACTTATTAATTTATAAAAATTGACCGATTAATTAATAAATTGATCAACTTTTAACATCAAAAGTTATTAAAATAAATCGAACTAAATATTTGAATAATTTAACGTTTTTACAGTTAATTGGCTAAATCGATTAGGTTTTTTAATCATTGTTATTTCTAATATATCACAAATACTTAATAATTATTAACAAACATAACTTTTTCTGTAAAAATATTTTTGTTTGGTTGTAACAAAAACAAAGACAAATTTCAATTTATTTATATTCAAGAAAATTACGAGATATTAAAATTTTGAAAGCACATAATATCTTCTTGATTGTTTGTATTAAGTAAATTATTTAATAAATCACTAACTTAAAAATATAATAAAATACGAAAATGTTAAAAGAATTGCATATATAAAGATTAAAAATGAATTTATCTAATTTGGATAGTAATATATATGGAATTTTCAAAATTATTTACGAAAGAATCACAAATTAATATAGGCGACAAGCTTAATCACTTGAAACAAAGTAACAAAATTATTTTAAGATATAAAAATTAATGATTAAAAAAATTCAACCGATTCAATGGGAAAAAAATCTTGAACTATTTAACTTTTCAGTTCAATTTTTAACTTTTTGATTCGATTTACTTTAATAACTTTTATTGTAAAGTATCGATCAATTTATTAATTAATCAGTTTTTTTCATTAATTAATAAGTTCTTATAAACAATTGAAAGTTTGATTATTTTATTGTCATTTTTTAAAGAACGAATTATAATTAAAAATAATTAAAAATTTGAACATTTTATCGTTAATTTTTAAAATTTTGACTATAATTACAAAATTGTACAAAGTTAAAAAAAAAATTCAATTAGTCTTTGTTTTTTTCCCCCGTTATACGATAACCAAAACATAGACAGAATAGTAACTTAACTCATTCCCTGTAACAATGCTTAATAAACCAGACCAGAATATAGACCAAACACAAGAACATACGTAAGCCATCAAGTCCACCAAATTCAAGGGCCACACAACCGACAGTGTTCAACTAAGATATTCAAAGTGCAACTAATAGTCTAATATTGTCACATTTTCACCGCGTTTTGAATAGGACATGACTCCAAAGTCGGGAGTGCGGGAAGAAGTTGTTATGCCCTTAGGCCTGGCTTGTTCAAGCAACAACCGACACTAGAGCAGTTATGGGCAAATGCACATGGTGGATAACATATGCACATGCTAAAAAGCCCTGTTCAATGGAACTGAGCACTATATAATTATTGGAACCAACTAAATTGACTAAGTAATTAGATTAATCTATGGAAGTGGAGATTTGAGTATCTGTAAACGAATCAATTCCAGGTCCACCCTCAGAAAAAGAATGGCTTACTGAAGAGCCTAACCTTTCATGTTAAGCTCAACAAGCCAATCATATAGTACTCGAACAGTAGACTCAGGAACTGAACTTTAGTCTGATCATAGAACAGAAACAGGACACACATGCATAGGTAATAGGTTAGCTTTGTAGATAGATCTATCAAATCAAAATGGTAAAGAAAATCACTAGTTACAGGACATGTAAAAAGAACTAGCTCCGCAGAACATATCCAATCATTGAGTTTTGGACCAAGAACTTGCACTCCATTCTGGTTATGTCAATAAAACGAGATTATGGCTTTACAAAGAGTTAACTTTCCAAGCAATCACAACAAACATGTCTACTCCTAGTCCAACTTAACAATCATATGAACAAAAAGCAAGAAAGTACATAGAAGGGAAAGAAGATTAACATAAGCACAATCAGTATACATATAAAATCAATTAGTCTGTCTTCAATTTCGTATCCCTTGATGCAGCATCAGTTTAGAGGCAAATCTTTGACTGCTATGATCTGGCAAAAACACCCCAAATCTTGCCTCTCCCAAGATCATCCGAGAGCTTCTTAGCCCCTTCAACATCCATTTCAATAAGCTTCTTCAGGTACACAGATGCACCAGCAGCAATCATTTGTTTCCTACATTTCTTAGAATGCACAAGCGAGGTCAGTATTGAAATGGGGTACTTCTTGTTCAAATTCTGTGTTGAAGGATCTAATAACTGAACTGCATTCACTATCCCTTTCTCGTCCTTTCTGAATAACCTCCTATTACCAGCATACAATAATAGAGAGGACAACGCCTTGGCTGCTGCTTCTTTCTCTTCAGAAGACTTACCATCTAACATTTTACTTAAGGAAGCAACGCATCCATGTTCACCCATATCTTTCCTAGTTTTGGAGCTAAAACAGAGCTCATAAAGAGCTCTAGCAGCGGCCATTCTCACACCAACAACCCCACAAGTCAATACGGATGCAAGCCTGGAAATAAACCCATCAGAAACAAGAACTTCAGCAATAGTTGGACAAGTAGCAAAGTGTCTCAACAACTCGACAGCAACTTCAAGACTCCTCACGGGATGATCAGAATCCCAGAAATTTCTAATACACTCAATCCCACCTTCCTTAGCAACCAAAAGCTTCAAATTTTCGTCATCTGCAACCAAATTACACAAACATCCAAAAGCATTCTCTTGTGCTAAAGCCGTTCCAGAAGCTGCAAGACCAATAAGAACAAAGATTGTATTTTCTTCGATCAAATTCTCTCTTACTTCCGCAAACACAGCGAGATTCTTCAAAACCCCAGCTGCAAACGCCTGTGAATTAGGAGTTCCCCCCTGACATATCTCCAAAAGCGACGAAATCCCACCTCTAGACCCTATTGCCCTAGCGTTCTCTTTAGAAAAGCTCAGAGCTTGAAGAGCAATAGAAGCCTTTTCCTTAGCAAACCCACTTCCAGATTCCAAAACTCGAAGCAAATGATTCAAAAGCAACAACCCTTCTGCAATCAACACATGTTTACTACTATCGACAACAGAAATCCTCGAAATTGCCGCCACAGTCTTCTCCTTCATCTCCAAAGAGCTTGAATCCAATAAACGAACAAGCACAGGAACAATACCCTGCGCCACAGCTATCATAACATTCTTGTCATCCTCTTGAAGCAACACAAGCAACGATTCCATAGCCGACTTCTTCGACTCAGAGTTCCCAATCTGCAACCGAGTCACCAAGTTCCTTGACTCACCTCGCGCAACCTCTCTCTTGGAAGACGACCCACCAAAGACCGCATCTTGAAGAACCCCACTTTTGATCAAAATCTCACCATCCTTGACATTTCGATCCAATTTAGCCAAAATGGAATCAATATCACTCTGTGTCCTGAGCTTACCTTCAGTCAAGTTCTCATCTTTACACCTTCTAGCAAGTGAAAGAGCTTCATTTAACGTACATGAAACAGAATGAAGCAGGTCAAGGGATAAAGGATTGGAAGTAGAAGCAGGTAACTCAGCGAAATCGGTGAGCTGCGTCTGGAGATCATTGAGTTTAGCTCTAATAAGACTCCATTTTCCCTTGAAAATCTTCACATGTGGGATTTCATCGAGAAGACATCGTAGAGTCTGGGTTGAGACATTGATGGGATCGTTTTCAGGTACTTTCATGGTGTTCTTCTACAGAACTTTTGTGTAGTTTCAGGGAATGAAAAGAAGAGTACGGCTAATTTGAGATTTTTGTTGAAGAAAAACAGACGAGAGAACAGAGGAGAAAAGAAGGGTTGTGGTGGCGGTGACTAGACAGTGTTGTTAAATGCTTAGATATAATATTTGATTCGTTGGAGTTGATGATGTTGAATTTCAGATGCAGCTCTCGAGCGTGGCTTTCACCTTCGCAGGATCACTTGTGTTCTTTCCATAACAGAAAATGTCTTTGTGGATTCTTTTAATCTGTTGGACTAGCGCATTATCTTCAAACCTCAAGATTTTGTCTATTTAATCTTAAATTTTACCCTAATTAACTATATTTTTCAATTTTTTAAATACAAAAGTTAAATCACAAGAATTTTAAAGTTTAAAATTTTCAATCAATCTGTTATTAAATTAAAGAATTTAAAATATAATTGAAAGAGATTATTCTTACTTATCAAAATTTGAAGTTTAATAAAAAAATATTAAATAAAAATTTATTAATTTATAAGAAGATATTAATTTATAAAAATTGACCTATTAATTAATAAACTGATCGATTTTTAACAATAAAATGTATTAAAATAAATCGAACCAAAATATTAAAAACTAAACCAAAAAGTTATTTTTATGTTTAAACCTGCGGACCAGTTTGGTTTTTTAATAATTGATATTTTTAATTATAAGTTTAAACATTATTTGCATAAGTAGTATGTAAATCTTCAAACTTCAAGACTTTGTCTGTTAATTGTCAATTTTACCCTAATTATTACCTTTTTTAATCAAAAGATAAAATTATATTTTCATAAGTAGTATATAAATATCAAAAAATTGACTTTATCAATGAATTATTAAGTTATAGTTTATTTATGTTAAAACCAATCATCTTATTATGTAAGTTCAAAAAGACATTTTGTGATAGCATGCTCATAATTCTTTCTTTTTGTATCTTTTAAGCAACAAGGTTATGATGGTCATGTTTGTGCATAACCATGATAAAAAGAAAAAGGAAGCTTGCATTTATATAAAATTTTCTTAAAACTTAATTAGTCTGGACTTATATTATTAAACTCGATAATACATATAAATATTCTTAGGAAGTTTTTCATTTGTACAACTATCTTAGTGACTGCTTGGATGGGCTTTTAAAATATTAATAAGTACTTTTCTTCACCACAAAAATCTTTTCTTAAAAAAACGAATGTTTGACTGTAAAATAAAAAAAATACTTCTTTAATAGATATGACTTTTTTTACAGTCAAAATATAACTTTTTAAAAAGCTCAAATTTGAAGTTTCTCAAATGACTTTTTGGTAGATTTTTCATATCAATTAATGAATATATTTTTAGTCCCTTTTTTCTTATATTTTACACATAATTTCTACAATACTCTTAAATCCATATCCATCTTCACGTTTATTTTAGAATTTATATAATATTATTTGACTTTTTTATATTTTTTATATTAATTTTACTTATGTTATAATTCATATAAAATATTTGGTTAGATATATTTTCATATATATTTCGTATAGTTTAAAATTATATAATAATTAATATATCGTGCTTTGCATATTGTTTAATATGCTTTAAATAATATTTATATGCATAAATAATTTTATTACAAAATAAGATATTGTTAAAATTAAAAATACTTTTTATTTTTATGTTGCAAAACAGTCTACGAATCTCTTTCAAAAAAACTATTTTTTAAATGACAATTAAATAGTCAGTTAATTTCTTATAAAAATTCTTCTCAGAGAAAATCTACACAAAAAATCTCTACTAATAAAAAATGTATTACTATAAACTCAATCTTTGGTTAATCTCCTCACCACTCCTGAAACGAGGAAGAAGAGCGGCACATTAGATTATCAAGTATATAATAGTTGGGATTTCCGAAATTTTAGTGAACAATTATACAAAGAATAATTCACGGATCATATCATATGCCGCAATATAATAAACGAAAATTATATAATTTTATAAAATACAAAATAGTATCTATTATTAATTGATACTATATGCTACGCGCCCCAGAAGAGGAAACAGAGATTAGTAGAGATTCGGGAAACGAGCCAAAAGTGAATCAGAAATTTCAGAAATCAGAGGGCTACGAGAAATAATGGGGTCCATTGACTGTCGCAATCATGCGGTGTCTTTATCTTTGTTGAGCTGTAAATTGTGAAGACCAAAAATGGATCTGACTCAGGTGTTACCAAAACTGTTCCAGTTTCAGTGCCGGGGCTTCATCTCTTCTTGGCAAGTAATTAGTAGATGATTTCACCCTAGTGTTTCTGCTACTGAGGAAGTAATCTATTCAACTTAGTAACCAAGTAAGAGATTTAAATTGTTTGTCATCTCTACTTTTGATTAGTGTTATTATATTAAGAGGGAGAGATGCTCATTGTATTGAAAGAAAACCCAGTGTGGAACAGAAGTCTGAACACATGCACGCAATAGGAACACAACTTTCCAGTTGCTCAAAAGAGTATAAAATAGGAAATGAAGCTAACAAGAAACTCATCCGAATGGGTTCATATATTTCGTACTTACTACGTGTCAATCTTATTGTTACCGGGTTTTGCTTGTTTGTAAGAAGCTGTCAGTTGAGAAAGAGTCGAGAAACGGGAAAGAAGAGGTGTAGTTAGTTAAGAAATTAAATGCTTGTGCCGACAGAAACATGACACCTGTCTACAAAGTTGTTATTACCAAAGTCAATCTCATCGTAAGGGAAAGGGACATACCTACGTGTAGGAACCGAAGTGGTCGTATTCACACGCCGTGACTTGGTCAAATGGGGCTCTGGATATTTCGCATGAGCCAGATATTCACATCAATGGGTGCATGCTCACTCTTTCTCTGTCTATAGGCCCTTCTGAGTCAACCCTTGACCCCCGCCAAAAAGGACCTCTTGGGAGCCCCCATAAGGCTTTGGACAGCTGTGGTTGTATGTTTTTGTATGGACTATGGACTTTGGAGACTTCTAATTGGAGCCATGAAAGAAACTATCATTACAAATCAGTGCTTGCAAGCTTTAGATGAAAGTATGCCC
This sequence comes from Erythroxylum reticulatum, assembly GCA_025504915.1. Lineage (NCBI taxonomy): Eukaryota > Viridiplantae > Streptophyta > Magnoliopsida > Malpighiales > Erythroxylaceae > Erythroxylum > Erythroxylum reticulatum. Next base: position 40,602,822 of record JANSVA010000006.1, read on the forward strand.
AATTTTAAAGAAACTGATTTAGTTTTCTTTAGGAGAATCAAGTGATGACTCTTGCACAAAAAGGTTAATATAGATAGAGTGTAGACCTAGTAATAATAATTAGATTTGGGTTAATTATTATCAAAATAATTAGTCATTTAAATAGAAAATTTTTATTATTTATAAATTTTTTAATATTTTTATATTTAGTTAATATAAAATACTCTAATAACGTTAAATTTTTTAAAAATTTTTTCTAATTTTAAAAAATAAAATTTTAAATCATTGGAAGACGATTATAAATCACTTGCGCTTCTAAAAAATAATTAGATGACATAAAAATTACTTAAATTTAACGTATTAATTCTTTAAATGATATAGTCAAAATATATAAATTGTTGAAGAATCTAATCAATGTACGTAAGTCAGATTTGAGGCTAATACATCATTTCATTTCGTTGATAATCTTGACGTATATAGGTATGAAGATTATAAGACTTATATTAAGTCAAATAACGTGGGGTTTAATTAATTAGCATGACATGGTGAGTGACCTAAACGATGTATATAAAATTAATACAACTACTTTCCTTAATCACGCGATACTTCCATAAGACTTTATCTACGTACACACTACTACGTTATCGGTTGACCTCTCAATAATCCAAGTTATCGTTTTCATCACGATATATTGAAAAATATGATAGACTTCCTTTCTTGGGTAGCTCATGTTTGTTTTCTCACTGGTTTGGTGGGAAAGAGTGGTTCGATATCATTTCTCGAGTCCAAAGAGTTGGTCGACCATTATAACACAATCATACACCTTCTCCCACTCTCTCTTTTTTTTTTTTCTTTCTTAAACCTTAAATCATCAGTTGTAAATGGTAATTGGTAGGGTCAAATTAGAGTAGATTATGACTTAATTAAATTTGATGAATTGATTTGACTAGTTAAATTTAATTAAATTCAACTGGGTTAGTATAAGCAAAACTTATCTGGACTTCTGCTAAGTGAGAGTGAAATTACTTGTAAAAGGGTTCAAATCATGTTTTAAAAATTGGACCAAAAGTTAAATCGATAAGCTTAAAGATTTGAAGTTTAAAAGATTCAATCGGTATTAGACTATTATAAAATTGAATAATTTGAAATGAAATTGAAGGAGATTTTCCTCACTCACGACAAATTTAAAGTTTAATTAAAATTTGTTAAATAAAAATTAATTAATTAATTTTAGTTTATAAAATTGATTATATAAATTGATTAATTTATAAAAACTGATCAATTAATTAATAAATTGATTAATTTTTAATAATAAAGGCTATTTTTATTAAACAAAAAGAAGTGGCTAGTGGTGTGTTTATGAGAAGATATAAATGTATGAATTACTGAGAATGTACACATTAGAGTACTACAAATTGTTTGTGAAATGCTGCCATGGACGAATTGATATTACAATTATGTTCTTTCATGTTGGTGTCCTGTTGCTTAGACCAAAAAGAAAGAAAGAAAGAAAAGCTAATGCTATGAAGAAAGGTCTTATTTGTGTCTAGGATGTGTTATTTAATGTAAAGATAGTTTTGCAATAACCATTGCAACGGCCATACACTCTCCCCGACCATCCACGTCTTCGAATGAGTGTTAACATCTAGAAATAAACCTTGTTTTGCTTTATGGAATTGAAGTACTGTCGTCATAGCGGTGTTGTTTGTATGGTTTTTTTTTTTTTGCTGTTCCATGATTATCTTTAGGTTTGATCTTAAGACTTCATGGTTGAATTGCTTCAATTCATTACTTGTACTTATTCTTTTCTTTTCTTTTCATTTTCATGCGGTGTGATTACCATCTTTTATGAAGGCATGCTTCCTTTTTTTTTTTGGATTTACATTTCAGTTTTTAAATTGGTATACACCTTTTGGTTGATTTGTGGTTGAGTTTAGCTTTGAACTTAGTCAATGCGGTGTCTTTTGATTTTCTAGGGCATACTTTGTAAGCTGCATTTTGTCTTTGGCCTGTTGTTGTATTACTACCGTTGGTGCGTGTTATAGCTATTGACGCTTTCTTTTGGTATTTGATTGAAAACAATTTCTGGCCTTTCTTTTAGTGTTAGATTTTTTTGATCGCCT
>JANSVA010000006.1:40667923-40679341 GCA_025504915.1 Erythroxylum reticulatum
TTATTGAGTTTACATTAAAAAATATGTTTTATTTATATATAAACAGTCTTAACAGATACGACCTTTTTTTATTTAATATACAATTGCAAATATCTTTTTTATCTATTATATAATTCTAATCAACAGGTTTTTTAGTGAATGATTTAAGACTAAAAATATAAATAGAGTTGTTATGTGCTATTTGATTTTATTTTGTTATTTTATTCTTTATTTTTTGATATTTAGGTTAATATTTTTTGGTTTATTAAAAAATGTCAGCTAAAAATCATATTTTATTTATATGATGAAAATAATTAATATATCTAAAAAATGAATTAAGTTTTATTTAGAGAGGAGGTAGAAAGAGAGGGGAAAGGGTAGAAAATAGAGAAAGAGAGAAACTTAGGAATCGTTGGGTCCTGTTGTAATTTTCAGTTTTTTATTTTATTTTTCTAAATAAAAATTATTAATGTAATTATATTTTTATTAGACTGGAAAAAAGTAAAGGTTGTGTTCCGAGGAAAAGAACTGGTTGATGTCAACAAATACATCAAATACATCAAGAAGAATAGGGTCGCTGAGTTGCTAAAAGACTCAACAAATACATCGACCTTTTTCTTCCAAAGACTTTTAGCAACTCAGCGACCTCTTGCTTCCTGATGCATCTTTTAGCAACTCAGCGATCTTTTTCTTCTTGATGTATTTGTTGACATCAACCAGTTCTTTTCCTCGGAACAACAATTTTCTTCTCTGTTAATTAGCAACTCAGCGACCTTTTTCTTCTTCATGTATTTGTTGACAATCAACCTGTTCTTTTCCTCGGAACAACATTTTTCTTCTCTGTTAATTTGTTCGGATCTCCAGTCTTTTAGCAAGTCAGCAACATTTTTCTTCTTTATGTATTTGTTGACATCAGGGATAACAATGGGTAGGATTTAGTTCTGATATTACGCTACCCATATCTATATCTATTTTTTATGACTTAACCCATATCTATATTTATCGATTTTTATGATTTCCTACTCATATTAAATCTATTGGATTGTTTGGGTTTTTAGATATTTATTGAGTTGTATAACACATAAAAATATAATTTCTAGATAAAAAATATAAAGAGCAGATTTTTCCGAACGCTTCAAATCAAAATTACTTTAATAATAATATGTTAAGAATTTGATTTGTATGTCTTAAAAAATTATAAAATTGGAATAATAAAAATTATAATGTCTTGTGCAAAGACAACATATATTTTTCACAATTAAGAACTGAAACAAAGACTGAAATATCTAAAGCTTCAAATTGTCTTTGCGTGAACTCCACAACATTCAAAACTTCATTTTTATATCATTTGCATTATTATCATCCTACCAGAAAATAAAAGATGATGAAAAAGGTAAAGATTAAAGAATAAAGGGGAGATTTTAAATTTATTTTTTAAAAAATATTAATATTTTATTATATTTAATTATAAATATTCAAAAAAATAAAATAAAAAAGTTAATAAAATCCAGATAGAATATGGATATCCATTATTTCGGATTATCCTTGTAAGAGCTCACCATCTTCATCTTTTAGTACCCACATTTTGCCTCTACTCTATCGAATTAGAGTTGCTAGATAAAAATACTTAGTATTCCTATTTCCAATCCTATTTCCAAAAGCAATCCTTTGCTCACTGACCGTTGTAACCAGTATAATTTTTCATGCTCCAACACGAGATTGCATTTATTTTTGAAACTACTCCTGAAGCCTAGTTAAGTAAACTCCTTTGTCAGAATTTTATGCTTGCCATTTTTTTGACCTGACGAAGCACTCACATAATTACACTTAAAAAGATGATTTAGGTAAAAATGAATGGTTGATCGGGTGCATCAGCAATCAAAATGAACCGAAATGATAGGATATCAGCATTCTCTATTTGTTGATAACTTATAAAATCGACCATTTTGTCTAGGTTACTTCTTCAATGGTTAATGCGCCAAAGGCATCGATAATGTTAAATGGTTAAGACCCAAAAAAAACTACCTGTTGAAGAAAGGAAGCCGCTTGACTGAAGTGATTCACATTCCTTGCATTGCTGCCTAGAGGAAGATACTAATGAACGTTAGTAAATCCTCAAGAGAACGACTTACAACTAAAATTCTAGCAGGTTAGTCCAAAATATATAATTCTTTAAATCTCCATAACCATATGAGCAAAATACTATCTAATAGCTCTTTTCATGGCTTATACCCTAAATTCAAGAACTGCCTCACTTTTGATTGTATCGGGCAGTTTTCCACAATTCAGAGAACGAACACAACACACATCATACTCTGAGTCCACAACTCTGACCCACTTAATGAGTCCTTAATGGATACTAAAATGTGACCCACTTATTCGCTCATTAGTAGATTCATTACTAGGGTTCCAAATACTTTGGTGACTTATTCTAAATTTAACATGAACATGTCTTGTTTAATAAAGAGTGACGTAGATTAACCCCAGGTACTTCCAACAAAATCATCAGATTGCCATAAACTAGAACATTGCACAGAACTTTAAAATGCATTCATAAAGTGCAACGAAAATCACTAATCAAAATAAAAATTTTAATTAAATAAAAATTAATTCATTATTTGTAGTTTTTGATTATTTTCATCATTTAAATAAAATATAGGGTTAATTACAAAAAAACCTAAACTTTTATCAAGTTTTAAAGTATAACTTGAATTTTAAATAATAATAATAAAATACTTAAATTTTTAATTTTTTCAATTCTAATTAAAACTTTTAAAAGTGATAATAAAATGTTTAAATTTTCAATTTTCTTTAATTTTAGCTTGATGTTATATGATGTTCTCCATTAGCCATCAGTCCTTTAGCTTCTGTTTGTTTTTTTTTAACGCTCCAAGTCATTCTCGCATTATAGTACACTGCATCAGTAAGCTCGTCGTTTTTAATTTGTTTTCTTGATGTCCGTATTGTGAAAGCGTCGAAGTTGCATAAAATATCTTACCATATATTGTTTAATAAATAAAATTAAATAACAACCTAAATATTAAAAAAAAATAAAATATGAAACAACAAAATAAAATAAAATAGCACTCAAGTTTTCATTTTCATAGTCTTAAATTATAAATAAGACGCTTGCAATTGTATCTTAGATAAGAAAACGTTGGAATTCGTTTTTCCGAATCATCTTCTTCGTGAAATAGTTTCCAGACGTCTTGACCACTAGGCCGTGCTGCCAAAATTATCAATAGTTCATCGGAGGTTGACTTAAACTCATCCTCAATATACAGAGTTTGATAGTAATCAACGTTAAGTATATCTCCTTGTAAGAGCTCACCATGTTCATGTTGCTTCTACTCTACCGAAGTAGAGTTGCCAGATGAAAACACTTAGTAATGCTATTTCGAGAAGCAATTCTTTGCTCGCTGACCCTTGTAACCAGTAAAAATTTTCATGCTCCAGCACTAGCTTACAGTTATTCCACAGACAACATAACTCGTACTTCAACTAAAGCTCTTATAAATAAAAATCAACATAACTCATAATTAAAATTCTAAATTAGCTTGGAGTCCTGGACTCATAATTCTATAGATCCTTTGGATTCATAATCCTAATCATTCCAAAAAAGATTGGCCTCTCTGACCCACTTAATAGATCCTAAAATGTGACCCACTTATTGGCTCATTAGTATATTTATTACTAAGGTTCTAAATGCTTTGGTGAGGTATTCTAAATTTAACATGAACACGTCTTGTTTAATAAAGAGTGAGGCAAACCTATAAAATATTTGGATTTATAAATTATTATTGAGATGAAAACTTTTATTTAAGTGTTCGAGTTGGCAAAAAATTCGTTTCATATAACTCTTATAGGTAAATGCTCAATGTCCAAGTTGGCAAAATCACAAAAAAGGAGAAAGGAGCAAAATAACAAGTACTTGGGCTAGCCATTCCCCCATTGGTTCGTTGTCCATACCAATAAAGCGTATGAAACTTCTTAGCTTGTGGCTTATAACGAATGCTTGACTTTTCAGCTCCCTGGTTTATAAACAACCTTAATAGATGCATCTGTTTTTTAATCTAATAAATAATTGTAAATATCTTATTTTATTTAATATATAATTGTATCTGAGAAGTTTTTTAGCGAATGGCTTAAAAATATAAAAAATGGAAACAAATTTGTCATGTGCTATTTGATTTTGTTTTGGTGTTTTATAATTTATTTTTGGTTGATATTTATTTTTGTTTGCGCGATAGTGTTTGTTAAAAATTTATGTTTTATTTATATGATCAATGTCTATAAGAAATGACTTATGTTAACAAGACAATTAATGTTCATTTTTTAATCAATAATTACAAAATTATAAAAAATAGTCTTTTTATAATTTGCTTCTCGGACTGAATTTCATGAGGGTTGTTGTTTATATAATTCCAAAATAACATACTTGCTTTTCACTTTATTCTTTACTTTTTTTCCTTAGTTTTTCAAATTTAAGATTTTTTATTGTACAATTATGTCGTAAAGTTTGAAAAAATATAATAAAGGAGTTAATTAAACTTTTTAATTTTTATTTAATTTTACAATATTAATTTATATTTAAAAATACCATAATTTTAAGTTTTGAACATAAAGAGTCACTTCAAAATAATATTTTTAGTATATAATTAATATATATCGTATTTGTGTCATGCTATAATTATAGATATTTTTAATTTATTAAATAATATAATTCATACATATTATATGAAAAGTTATTAATATGATGTAGCTCGCTGTATTATTCATATTAATAGAGAATTTAATGTGAATTATTATTATTATTATTGTTATTATTATTATTATTTAAAGTTATAAACTTAATTTTTGTAAAATTAAATATCTAAATCTAAATTCTTATAAGAATGTTCAACGAAATACTAAGAACTATAATATTCGTGTCTTGTAATTTTTCTTTAAATCATGCTCTCATAAGTCATTTTATATATCAATGGTTAATAGTAAATAGCTAATTTTATCAAACAATTTTATCTTTAATTAACAGCTGATATTATTTGTTGATTAAATCAGTCGATTTAATCAGTTATTAGCTAACTGCTGATAAAAGCAGCAAATTGTTTGCCAAATATGACCAATATTAATAAAAAAATATTTGAAAGAAAAAGAGATATTATTTGGAAGAAAAAGATATATAAATTTAATTACATTAATTAAAAGTTAAAAAATTAAAATTAGTGTTTAAATATTTAAATTTAACTACTTAAACTTAAATCCAACTCATTGTCAACCTAATGGAGAGAGTGTATTTATATGTAGCTCCAACACTAGCTTACATTTATAATCAATTACAATTTGCTGGATATCTATATAATATGAGGGGAAGAAGCAACTCACCTACCCGACGTATAAAATCTACTTGAAATGGATTAGACGATGAAATCCAACGAGGCTGCCGGGAAGAAGAAGAATAAGACGTCTATCAGAAGGAAACGTAATTATCGCTCTTGGGATCCGCCACGTGTCTTTGTGGTCATTTCTTTATGTTTGCTTTTGCCTTTGTACGGTCACCGACTGAAAGAAATACGAGCAGGAATTTTATTTTCGTTAATCTAAAACCTATCTTTAAAGTAAGACTCCTCTAAGAGCAAACCCTTTCTTTTCTTTTCCAGGCATCGTTAACGTATTGTTTTGGGTACGTGATATTTCAGCCATATTCGATAAGTCAATTTGTTTTAAATTTTTTAATTTATTTAATATTTAGTTAATTTTAGAACGATCTGATTTCAGTTTAAACTTTAAATTTTTTATTTTATCAGTTTAAATTTTAATTCAAATTTTAAAAGATTAATTAGGATGATAGTGACTTGGGTTTAAGTTTTAGTCCTCAAATTTAAATATTTAAATACATTTCATCAAATTATTTCATTTATTCACTTCCAACTAATGTAGTTAAATTTAAATTCAATTATTATAACTAATTAAATTTAATAGAAATTTAATTAAATAAAACTTAAGTCATTACTTAAAGATGTTGATTATTTTCATCATATAAATAAAATATGAATTCTTACTAAGTAGTATTCAATAAATAAAAATAAATGCCAACCAAAAAAAATTAAAAAATAATTTATAAAACACCAAAATAAAACAAAATAACTCTTAAAAACTTTGTTTACATTTTTATAGTCTTAAATCATTCACTAAATAACCCATTCAAAGTTCATATATTATATAAAATAAGATATTTGCAACTAGTCGAAACGAAGTTAGCAAATCAGATTCAACCCAATCTCCCGGATGCCCCATTTGTTTTCCAGATTGTGTTGTAGCCATTTCTTAAGGGCAGTGAGAAATTCAGGCCAAACTTGCTTCTGCAACAACTGATATGGCATATCAGTTTTGCCCTTCAGCAATCCCTTAATACATGAATCAGCGTCTCTCTATCCTCCTCACACCGTGTGCATCGAATATCCTATATTACAATCCTCCTAGCTAGTCCCATCTTGTAGGGAGACGATCCTTGGCTGCTAACCACAAAAATAATTTGATCCTTTTTGGCCCTTTCCACCTCCATATGTTCTTCCACTCAATTATTCGTCCATGCATTTCCTCCTCTGTTAAAATTTCATGGGCTATTTTAATTAAAAACATGCTATTAGTGAGTGTTTCCAAAACACTTCATCTGCACCATTTCCTAACAGTGGACGTGGCCCTGAATTGAGGTTTAGGAGGACACCAATCAAAAGTCGCAAAGAGAACATGCTCCAATTTCGGCTTCCATCGAAATGTACAAACGAACTTACCAATTCGGACAACATGTCATCTGAAATAGCACCAGTCGCATATGTCACCAGCAGATGTTCATTTGTCGACCATCTGTCTAACCAAAACCGAGCCAAGTTGGCATTGCTTAACGTCCAATCCAATCAATCATACGGGTTCTCCCATATATCGCTGATTGCTTTCCAAAAAGAGGAACCTCTTTTCTTAATCTTTGTTGGCATTACTTCCTTAAGCTCCATACTTTGCTCATTATCGCCTTAACCTACAATTTATTAGGGTAATAAACCAACTGAATGAGTTTTTTAGTGAATGATTTAAAACTATAAAAATGTAAACAATGTTATAAGTGCTATTTCATTTTATTTTGTTGTTTTATAATTTATGTTTTAATATTTCGGTTGAAATTTATTTTTGTTTATTGAATAGTTTCCACTAAGAATTTATACTTTATTTTAGATGAAAATAATCAATATTTCTAAGAAATGACTTCAAGTTTTATTAAATTAAATCTCTAATTTGAACTAGATTTAATTTAAATTTAACTGCATTAATTAAAAATTAATAAATTTCGTAAAATCAAAATTTGTATTGCGTGGGGATTTATGGTGTCTGAGAATTGTCAAAGCGGACCGAACCATTATCGTTAACAGCTTTAACATAATTTTGAGTTGGATTCCACGGTCAATCTCATAACTTAAACACCAAACTTAAACCCAAATAGTCCAACCGTCCGGTCTCGTCTCTATCCTATATCTGTCTTTTCGCTACGAGTCTCCTCTCTTGAGCCGATCGCTGGTTCACGTTATATCTAACATATTGTAATTCTATTGAGGTAAACAAAAATGGGTGGAAGTCTGGACGAAAAGTGAAGCAGAGGGTCATACCAAGGGTGAAGAAGCCATCTTTAAATGCTTTGCTTTGATACTAACACACAGACGCAACCCACACACGGAGTTGTGTCATATTATAAAGAATGCGGTTGGCGATTCTTAGGGAAGAATTGGTTTAGAGCATTGGGTGGCACTGCGTTGAGTGAGGGAAGATAGTCTTACATAATCTCTATTCGTGTCAACCCAGTAGTACATAACTATGCCTTTTTCAAATGAACTTGAGTGTGATTAAACAGAAAATTTAAATTAAATTAATTATGTCAATTTAGTATAAATTAATTGAATCAATTTAAAATTAATATATTAAGTTACATTTGACTTAAATTTAAATTTAATATTTAATATTTAATATCGATTAAATTTAAAATGACTCAATTTAATCTTTTATTAATCTAATTGTTAAGTATAGTCCATAGATCAAGAAACATAGGATCAGTTGCCTTCTGGCATTATCTGTTATTTACTTTCGTTTAATTCTCGTCTAGAAATAATAATTAAGAAAGGGAATAATAGTTAGATTCCATGCTTGGAAACCAAGGACTATAAGGACGAGGCTACCAATAATCATAAGCTCATAGTATCATATCATGCAAAAAGCAACCGGAATTTTGAACGGAATTAGTACTCCCTCCGCCTGCTATTCCGACATAATCTTACTAGAAAGCAAACAAACAACATAACTCATACTTAACACACACGCAACCCAAAACAAACAACATAACTCATACAGGACCAGCTATTTCCATACTTCACCAGCTACTCCGTCCATTCTGGTCGTGCTGACTTGGCGACGATATGGTGCAAATGAATTTCCTGGAGACAGTCAATCATATGGTGATCAATTAACATCTCTGAGACTCCGCGGCAGAAGTACACGATTCCGAACACCAAATCCATTCACAAGCTTCTCTTTAACTATCCGAAGAATCCAACAGTATAGCTTGTGAAAAGTGCCATATGAATATGATTCTGCCACCAAAACCAAACTGCAAAATGCAAATAAAGCAACGCGCAGTGGCTCAGGCAGTATCAGCGATACCAGCGATACCAGCGACAGCAAACCTGAAGATGTCATAAAACGACTAAAAGCTTCGGTTGACAATAATGCTTGATTAGTAACACATGCCAAGCAAGAATATACAAGTAAACTTATAACTGAAACCATGATGGTTATAGGGTGGGTTTCGAAAGGGGTAAGGGTCTTCCCTTGACATTTAATTCCCACCAGACTTACAAGTACGGTATAGAGAAACGCAAGAACTGAATGAAAAGGTGTGTCTCTGAAGAGGTTGAACCTTATGGGAATGTGAAAGAAAACATGGATTGGAAACTGTGTCCATCGTTGCCGCTGGTAAAGAGATGGGGTTGCCGATTGCACATCCATTAGTACGCAGATGAAAGTGCCGCAGAAGGCCTATTTATATGTTTACAAACATGTTTACATGTCTAAGGTTTACAAACATGTAACCCAACATGTAACCCTGGTTACATGTTTGTAAACATTTCTTTTGATATGCGAGTTGCGGTTGTGTAACCCTGGTTACATGTAACATGTTTGTAAACAGCTCTTTTGACTTTCAAAACATTTATATGCGAGTTGTGGTTGTGTAACCCTGGTTACATGCAAACATGTAACCAGAGTTTGTAAACATTTCTTTTGACTTTCAAAACATGTATATGCGAGGTTTGGATTATCACATCTCGAGTTTGGATTATCACATCTCGAGACTTTATCTCTCCACAATGCATTAATAATTTTTATTTTTATTTAAAAGAAAAAAATAAAAAACTAAAAATTACGACAGAGGGGAATTTCTGTAACCGTCTCTAAATAAACTTAATTACTCTAACCCTTTCTTTAATTTCTACTTGTATTTTCTTGATATAATTTTCAATTTTTCTTTTTCTTTTTCTTTTTTTTCTTTTAAATAAAAACAAAAACTTATTAATATAGTTATATTTTTATTATTTACCAATAACCGTCACTCACCAGAAGGAAAAGAAAGAACGGTTCAGAAAAGTCAGAAAATGGTGAAGGAAAAGAATTCTTTCCTTTCAGAAAATGGATTAACTAGTACAAGTTTTCATGTTCCAACACGAGCTTGCATTTATTTTTGAAACTACTCCTCAAGCCCAGTTAAGTGAACTCCCTTCGTCAAAATTTTAAGCTTGCTATTTTTTGACCTGATGAAGCACTCACAGATTTATACTTAAAGACGATTTAGGTAAAAGAAAATAGTTGGTCGGGTGCATCAGCAATCAAAATCAACCAAAATGCTAGGATAGCAATATCATCTATCTGTTTATAATCTTATAAAATCGACCATTTTCTTTAGGATATTTCAAAAATGACCAGTGGTCCAAAGGCATTGATAATCCTAAATGGTTAAGACCCAAAAACTACCTGTTGAAGAGAGGAAGCTGCCTGACTCAAGCGATTCAGATTCCTGGCATTGCTGCCTAGAGGAAGATGCTAATGAACTTTATTAAATCCTCAGGAGAACAACTTATAACTCAAATTCTAGCAGCTTAGTCCAAAATATATAGTTCTTTAAATCTCCATAACCATACGAGCAAAACACTATCTAATAGCTCTTTTCGTGGCTAATACCCAAAATTCAAGAATTGCCTCACATTGAATGTTATCGGGCAGTTTTCCATCCGGGGTAATAGTTACCACAATTCTAGAGGTCGCAGAACTTGAATGGAAATCAAGTTCCTAATATATCACACCTGGAATCTCCACTGTCAAGGTCAAGTCAAAGTCAACATAAGGGCGAACTTCATTCTCTAAAAACATGACTTCCTCAACATCGCTTCTAATTCAAATAAGATGACATAAAGAATCAAATGTCAAAACAGGAGATGTTTGTATTGCCAACAATCCACAAATTTTTATTCCAAAGCGAAGCAATGCCTGCCCAATATGATGCCGGGTAGGTAAGTAGCTCAGTTGTCAATCTAGCACCTCATTCCCGCAAGACTCGAACCCGACATTAATGGGTGATGTCTGAACTTGTGCCCCACGAGGGTGGCGTGCTAGAGTACTCAATCATTCAAAAACTCGGTATAAACTTTTTTTGAAACCACAATCAAACATATTTGCGGAAGTCTATCATCACATAGGGGCCACTTTCATTCATAAACAATTTCAATCAACACAATACAGTCAACAGTGTTTTCAATAGTCATTTGGGTCCTTTCATAAATACAAAACACTTTAGTCGTTTCGGAATACAAATTTCTACAAAAAGTTGTGGAATATACAATTCATTACAAAATAATGAAATGCAATGCAGACGCAAACTGATCCCGACCTCTATCCGTCACTTGTATGTTGTAGGTATACTCCCGTTGGCCTAACGGGGTATTCTCCTGATCCTGAAAAATAATTGTAAATTTTGGGTGAGTTTTGCGAACTCAATAAGTGACTATCATCGATGGCTCACCCAGTCATATAACACATAATTCACATTATTTCGCATTTTACATTCAAAACACTTAATCATTCATATTATGCATATTTAATGCACATGAGACTCACTTTTCATTTGTTATTTAGTTGTGATCGAGTGCCTAAACTGTCCCATATCTATTAGATACTGGGCTGATTACTAACTGTCTCTTATCTGCTTGGGGGATACAGAGTTCATTATACATAGAGAGCCTTAGGCTCTTAATCACTTTTGAACTCGAGACTCATTTTCACTTTCTGAGCTTTAAGCTCTTTTTCACTTTCGATAGCTACTCCGGTCATAACTGCCATTATATTTCA
>JANSVA010000006.1:40709006-40724242 GCA_025504915.1 Erythroxylum reticulatum
GGTAATTAAGCATGCTAGTGGAGAATCACTTACTGTAAAGAGGGTTTTAGATTCTCTAATGGAAGAAATAGTTGAGGAGAATCCTTTTAAGAAAGAGGCTGAAGTAATGTTTGTAGAGAATAACTATGAGAAGAAAGCTTATAAGAAAAACAACAAGAAGGGAAAGTGGCAAAAGGGAAGTAAGAAAGAAAAACACTCTAAGGAAGGTGAAAATGAAAAGAAGAAAAAAGGCAAAGGGAAGAAATGTTTTTACTGTGATAAGGTGGGACACTTTCTAAGGGATTGTAGGAAAAAGAAGAGGGATAAGGCAGTTGAAAGTGGAATTTCAGGTAATGTCAAAAAACCTAAAGATTCCAGTGGAGATGAGATTCTAGCTGCGACTGAGGATTGTGAGGATCTTGGTAGAGAATGGATATTTGATTCAGGGTGCACTATGCATGTTACTCCTCATAGGGACTGGTTCACTACATTTGAACTAGTCACTGCCAAGGTTAAAATGGCAGATTTCGAGCAGCAAATGATAGAGGGCATAGGAAGTGTTTCCATCAACATGTTTGATAGAAAAAGAAGGATCTTAAGCAATGTCAGATTTATGCCTGAAATAAGAAGAAAACTGATTTCTGAAAGCTTGTTTAATAAGCAAGACTTTCAGATCAGGTCTAAAGATGGACTTAGAGAAATCCTAAGGGATAGGAAAGTCATCATTAGAGGAGTGGAGAGGGGTGACCTATACTATGTTATAGGCTCAACTGAAATTATTCAAATTTCAGAAACTATAAACCTTGAACTAACCAAGCAATGGCATGCTAGGTTGGGTCATGCAGGTAACAAAAGCCTACTCCATCTCTCTCAGGAAGGTCTAATACCTGAAGATAACTTACAGAAGTTGGAGTTTTGTGAATCCTGTGTGCTAGGAAAACGCCACAAGTCAACTTTTCAAAGGGGAGCTAAGAGAGCCACAGAGATTATAGAGTATGTTCACAGTCATAGCAGGAGGGATCTTGTATTTCATGTCCATAATTGATGATAAATCAAGGAAATGTTGGGCTTACCCTATGAAGAGGAAGGATGAAGCTCTGGATATTTTCATAAGGTAGCATATTCTTATAGAAAATCAAATTGGCATAAGACTGTTAGAGCTACTCCACAGCAGAATGGAGTAGCTGAAAGATTAAATAGGACATTCCTAGAAAAGACTAGATGCATGCTTCTCGCTTCAGGTTGCTCTCATTCCCTATGGGGAGAAACAATTAAGACAACAACCTATTTAATCAATAGGCTTCCAACCTTAGCTAATGATTATAAAACTCCCCATAAAATTGGGAGTGGTAAGAAGCCTAAACTATCACACCTTAGGACTTTCGGATGTGCAGCCTATGCACATCAGAAAGAGGGAAAATTAGAGTCTAAAGCATTCAAAGGGGTGTTTCTAGGATATCCAGAAAATATAAAGGGTTATAAGCTCTTATTACTCCCAAAAGGAGCCTACAAACAATCATTAGCAGAGATTTCGTCTTTAAGGAAGATGAATTCCCTCTGCTGAACAAGAGTTCTCAAAATTCTAACCTCCTAAGTGAAATTTGGGAGAATTTAGGGACATCAAACCATTCAGTCCCATTTTATGTACCACTAGAACCTGAAGAAGGTGGTGCCACACAATCAGAAACTATGGAGCCTTCAGAAGACACAACAGTATGACAAAAGGAGTGAAGAGGTGGCTGAAGCTGTGGGTGAAGGAGAAAACCCACAAACATCCTCAGATTATGAACAAGGAAGCATACAAGACTATCAATTGACAAAGGATAGACAACCAAGACAAATAATTCCTAATAGGAGGTATTTTGATACAAATTTGGTTGAATATGCTTGCCTTGTGGCTGAAGGTATTGAATGCAAGGTTCCTGAAACTTTTGAAGAAGCTATGGCTAGAAGTGATGCTGAACAGTTGAAGGAAGCTTGTGAAAAGGAGTATTCTTCCTTAATGAAGAATAAGACATGGATTCTGGTACCTAGACTTCATAAAGATAAGTTGATAGGAAACATATGGTTATTCAAGTTAAAAGAAGGAATAAAAGAATCTGAACCTAGAATCTACAAGGCAAGACTTGTAGCTAAAGGGTATAGGTGGAAGGAAGGGGTTGACTACAAAGAAATATTCTCACCAATAGTCAAATTTAAGACAATCAGACTTATTTTGGTGCTAACAACTGTCTATGATTAGGAAATCTATCAAATATATGTCAAGACAACCTTCTTATATAGAAAGCTATAGGAGACTATCTACATAAAACAATCAGTTGGTTTTGTAGATAATAAGAAATCTGATCATGTTTGCCTGCTTCAGAAGTCCTTATATGGGCTGAAGCAAGCACGTAGACAATGGAACAAAAAGTTTCATGAAATTGCTAGTGAGATGAATTTTGTTAGAAGTGCCTATGACTATTGCCTATACTACAAGGACTTAGGAGGGATAGAAGCCATCTTCATGCTAGTCTATGTAGATGACTTGATTATTGCTGGAAAGGAGCTAGGTAGAATAATTGAGGTAAAAACCAATATAAGCAAACACTTTTAAATGAAAGACCTAGGAGAGGCTCAGAAGTTGCTAAGAATGCAAATTATAAGGAATGGGAGGGAAGGGAAACTGTGGTTGAACTAAAAAAGCTACATCCGAAAGGTTTTAGGTCAGTTGAATATGGAATTGGAAAAACCTACCTCCATTCCTATAAGCTCGCATCTTCAGATGGTTGAAACAAGTGCCCCCAATCTGAAGAAGAAAGGAAAGCTATGCTAAAATGCCCCTATGATGTTAGAGATGGTAGCATCATGTATATGATGCTTTGTACCATACCTGATCTTGCTCATGCTATTAGCATTTTAAGCAAGTTCATGTCTAATCCTGGCTTAGAGCATTGGCAAGGGCTGAAGAATGTCTTCAGATACCTTGTTGGAACTCTAAGTCATGGACTGTGTTTCACTAAGTCTAAGCTAATTAATGATAATAGTCTAAGCCTGTATGGATATGTAGATGCAAACTATGCAGTAGATAAAACCACAAGAAAATCAATCTCTACATACTACTTTACTCTAACAGGAAACATAATAAGTTGGAAGGTACAACAATAATCAGTTGTATCACTCTCAACCACAGAAGCAGAATTTTATGCAATCACATAAGGGGTAAAGGAATTAACATGGCTAACCGACATCCTAGCATAAATTAAAGCTAACCTAGCTACAACAATAATATTCACAGACAATCAAAGTGGTTTATATTTGAGCAAAGACCTCATCTTGCATGAGAGGTCTAAGCACGTCAACATCAAACTTCACTTTGTGAGGGATAAGATAGCTCAAGGCTTCTTCAACCTGAAAAAAATCAAAGGTGAGTTAAATCCTTCTGATTTTGGAACTAAAATACTAACCCAAAAGAAATTCATCTTTTGCTGGGATTTCTTACAGATTTCACAAGCCTCTTGACTCCGGAGGTAGATCTGACCGAACTGGATGAAGTGGCAAAAAATTAGGGTTTCGGGTATTTCAAAATTACTCTCGAATTTTTTCAAATCTGAAGAAAAATTGGTGGAGAAGAAGGTGAAGCCCCATGAAATCAAAGTCGATTTCATCAGATCTCACAAATTTAGGAAAGTTAGGGTTGTCGGTTTTTTTGTCTCACTCACAGATGAGGGTTCTAAGTATGGATTAACAGAGAAGGAGGGAAAAGATGTGATGAAAATCACGTGATTCTCCATTAATCCACACATAGAAGCAACAAAAAGTTGAAGAATACATGAAAAATCTAAGAAGATGGTGTCTGAAATGTCAAAGAAGGAGACATGAAGCAAAGCTCTCGAAATTTCTCACTGACAGAAACAATAAGGCTTTGACTTACTAATGTGACAATAACCACAACTATTAGCTGCTGAAGTCAATACGATGTCATGATGTTTACAAGATGAAGTAAGTTAGAATGCAACCAGCACATATTAAAACGTAGCATTATTTGTATAAAATGCAGACAACAGTAAGGGTTAAGTGACTCACGTGAGGCACATGACAAGCTTCAAAATATTCAGACCCAACCGAAAGTCTTCATTTTCCTCAGTTATAAAAGAAGACAGAAGCATCAAACAAAACATACACAACTTAGAAACTTCATTTTCAATTTAGTCAACAACTCACTTTGTATTCAATCTTTGAGAGTACAAGAAGAGAGAGTGAAAAGAAAGATTTGAGAGTTAGCTAGAGTGCTTACCAGTAAGTACTAGAAGAGTAAAAGTCTCTTGCAAGTGATTTAGAAAAATCACTCAACTCTGTAACCAGCTTCTTCTTCTGTACTTCTTTATATAGTGAAATTTTTACCACCATAGGTGGGAACGATGGATGTAGATAGTTTTTACACTATCGAACCAAGTAAATCTTGTCTTCTTTTACTTTCAGTATTTACATTCCTGCAAAATAAAAAAGTTTGTCAAGTTCTTTTGTTGTAAAGATAACAGAGCAGCAGTAAAATCCCAACAAGACCAAACCAAACTAAAGTAATATAAATAAATTCAATTTGATTTAGGTGATTTGGATTAGTTTAGTATTTTAAAATTCAATATTGTGTTAAAAGAAATAAAAAGTACATCAACATATCTTTAATTTTAATATAATATTTTAAAATTGAGAAAGTTATAGATACTCTTGTAAATTATATTTATTAAAAAATCAACTAGATGGATAGTTTAAATAAATTACAAATATTTTGATATTTTGTATGAAAAAATTATTAATATTATAAATTAATAATTATTAAAATTTTATATTAGTAATATTCTCTATGTTAAAAATTTTTAAAAAGAAGTTTAAATACAATGATATTTAATTACTCTGTATTACACCAAAAATAACATTTTTATTGATTTTGTTTAAAAGACTACACAATATAAGATTGTGATATTAAAAAAATAAAGAATTTGAACTTTAATATTCTTTTAGGTAAGAATTGGTTAAGCATTTAAGTAAACAAATATATTTCTCAACTTCTATTGAAAAAACAAATTTGATAGCAAGAAGAAGAAAAGGAGAAATAAAATTAATTATTTAAAATATATTATCCTCTTAAGAGGATATTATGTTTAATGTTTGAAATATTTTTCATTTAAACATAACTTTTTCAAAAAAAGATAATAACAAAAAATTAATAATACTACAAATCAAATAAAGTAGTGGTTTATGTTAGATTACAACCAAAAGCTAAATCAAATATTTTGTTTTTTAGTCTTAAAAATTAAATTATTTTTATTTTTTAAACTGAAATTTTTAATAATTTGATTTAAAATAAATAAAGTGAATAATTGTGAGTCATTAACATAATTATAAATAACATATCTTATTACAAATTTACAAATTTAATTACAAAAAATTAAAATAATTAATCTTACCACAATAATAATAAAGTATCGTTTGGTAATCAGTAAATAAAGAATCAGAATAAACAAATGGAAATAGAAATTAAGAATCATAATGAATAAAATTACAAAGTTAATAGTTATAATAATATTTGATATTAAATATTACAAATAATTATAAATTATTTACTCATTTTTAATTATTGTATGATTTTAAAGTATCAATAAAATAAAATAATTATTAAAGAAATTAATATAAGATATCGTAATAATTAAAACATCAATCGACCATCGTCTTCCTTCCTGGCCTATTAAATTTTACGCATGTCAGTCCTGGCACTGACCAGATCACCAAACACCTGCGTTTTACAGGCGTCTGCAATATTTCAGAAATGATCTAATCAGTAGGACCTAGTAGCAAGGTTTGTTGGATTTGAACACCCTTTTCTTTCACGTTTTCAATGTTTCTTCTTCATTGTTGTACTCCTCTCCGGGGAATGAAGTCTATATCGAACAAAAGGATCAAGAAGACAAGCTTTTTTATGTAATTCAGTTTTAATGGATGTTTAAACTTCGCAAAGCGTAGCGTCTGGTTGGAGGATGCTTGTACGTTAAATGTTTCCGAGAAAAGGATGGTTTTGTGGGGTTAAGTGACTATTTCTGATCGAGACCATTCAGTTATACGCGTGATGTTCGGGGTGACCTTTTCTGTCACCATTTAGCAGTAGGCGTGTCTTTGCCTGAGGTTTTAGTTACTTCAGTTCCCATTTCTCTCCAAGAAATTAACTCTACAATGGTACTCTGTCCTTTGGTAGATCATACATAGGGCTGATTTACGTCAACACATACATGTCTTGTTGATTTGCCATAGGCATGCTTATCTCCGTCAGGACTTTCAGTATCACTGCTGATGTGACCCGTTGAGAATCTTCACAAGATATGGCTGCCAATATTGAACTGAAGATTTATACATAAAGGTTTTATATATATGAAGAATTTTCTTTACGAATAAATGATATAGTAATTCTAGTACTAATTAATCTCTTAAGTTCAGGGTTGATGGATTAGCAATGCTAGTTCATATGTATGCTCTCATGGATTTGAAACCAACTAGGCCAGAGAAGTGAGTAGGTTTAGGGTTGTCAAGGTACATAAAGACAAACAACAAACAACAAACAAATAATGAAATTACAACAAACTAAATCTTCTCTTTATAAACTCGACGGGTCAAATGTAGACAATTAACATATTACACAGTGCTAGTTGTGAACTACTGATCCAAATTGCATCCAACTTCTGAAAAGTGGTAGTCCATATTATGATATGGAGATCCTCATACATCGATTCGGATAAGTAAAGCTCTCCTTCATCATGCTAACTCTTAATAGCAATCCGCAAGTTTCGAGTGTCAATAGTCTTGTCACTCTTATCATGTCTGAAACCTCGATATCGTTAGAGAAGCCAAGGTGTTCGATGTCAACATCGTCAGAAACAGCCATGACTAGCTGGGTTTAGGATCACGACGTAAGAATTTGTTTTCATCGCTCGTTAACTTGTGGAAAGAACAAGTTGTATTTTTTTATTACAAGTAAACAAACCGGTGCAGGTTCCAGGAGTCTGTCGTACGTACACATCGATTCAATCAACGGGCCAGTCGTTTTTCAAGGAAGTAATTAATTACCTAAAAGTGACTCAGAGCTAACGCTACGTAAGGTGTAGGTTCACCCTCTCCTCGTAGCCTATCCATAGAATAGCCAGGAGGCCCAGGACACAAGAACGCCGAAGCTTTGAGAAATCTCATTCTGATACAGGTCTAGTTCCTATCATAAGGTGCAATTATGATTTAACACGAATTTAATGTAACTGTGATTACATTTTTCATAATTATATTAATTATGATTTGTTAAGGTGATTAATTTTATCTAATTTTTATAATTACTAAAATTCAAAAATTAATATTAAATTTGATCAAAATCAAACATCTAAATCCTATTCTGAACTAAAATTGAAGTAGGTCAAATTCAACTTACATGCATGAAATGTTCATTGGTTTACGTTAATGGAAGTCTTTAAATTGAATGAATTAAGAAATTATTGGCTTAGTTTGACATGTTTAATTCGTAAGGCTGGAGACTATCATAACTCAGTTCGACTGCCTGCAGAGAAGCCACCGAAACAATGAAACGTTTTGATACAGAGCTAAACTGAAGACCAGAAACAGTACTATCGATCAAGCATTTATGGTAAAGAACAAGCGGGTGAAGAAGGTGTTATTCAGCCTTTTTTCTTTTTCTGCCATTATTCATGGAAGGCTCAAGGTTTGGAAGCCATTAATGCACAGCCTAAAGTCTCAAAATCGACGGCTTCTGAGTTCTGACCCCAGTTCAGATATGGTATGCTGAAGCAGGCAATGTTTATTTCTCTGGTCTATGTATCTTTGTAAGTTCTGACAAAATATTTTTAAAAATAATAAAAATTACTACTAAAAATGAAAACCATTTTGTATAAATATTATATTATAAGAGATTTTAAAATTGAATCATGACTTTTACTCTCCAATATGCATATAAACATATGTACAATCACTCTTTCTCCAAAGTCTTTATTAGGGTATTGCATCTATACTCATATAGATGGTTTCTACCATTAAACAATAACAACAATTAAGTAGTTGATACGTATGTTCTAAAGACGTCTATTAGTACGTAACCTTATCCTTAATTGATAGAAAAATTATTTCTGATAGACCTAAGATAAAACAAAAAAAAGACAAGTTAATAAACAAGTGATTATAAGAAAATATTTTATAGATTATAATTGAAAAGTTAGATAAAATTATAATTACACAAATTTACTTGAATGTGATTATATGGGTAAATAAATGATTATTTTAAAATTATAATTTCCTTTTTATTTTATTAATTTAATTGTCAAATTTAATTCACTCCTAATATGAAATTTGTAGACTCAAATTTAATTTCAAGCATGTCAATGGAGCCAAGGGCTACCCGGTTCGTGGGTTGGCCCATGGCCTAGCCCATGACTGAATGGGTCACAGATAGCCTGGCTTGGCCCATCTAGGTATATTTTAAAAAATGCAAAAATAATATCATTTTTAATATTTTAGTCATACCATGGGTTGGATCGAGCCAGCCTGTGTTCAGCCTAGCTTCGTCCGTGGCCTGAAAAGCTCGAGCCAAAATTGAGTCGGGCCAAATTGACATCCCTGTCACAACCCTTTAATTTGTTAAAAAATTTATTTATAATATGTAATCAACGAATTAGTATATTTTTAAGAATTTGTTTAATATATTTTTAAAATACTAATAATAAATATTCTTATTAATAAAATTTAATATTTTATTTCCATAATTAAAGAAAATAAATTTCAACGATACATTCTAATTTATAAAACATGTATTTCAAATGAGTCATTTATCTTAATAATTTAAAGTGACGTAATAGACTTAATAAATAAATAAATAGATTAATCAAAATTACTTTATCATTCATCAATGTATATAGAACATGATTTCTTTGAATTCAATCAAATGTAAAGAACATATCAAATCATGTTTAGACGCCCTTACACAACAGGATAGGAAGAACTGTTGTTTATAGATGGCCAATGTAGCCCACCGTTGAAAATTGGGTCTAGATCCAAAATTGTTAAAAGGATCAAAGTGCATCTTCTCCTCCCAACTTTGATGGAACCCAATCCACATTCAAGTGGATCTCCTCTGCCTGTCTGATCGCTCTAAAACCCTAAACCTGTTATCCTTGCCTTTTCAAGGCGTGGGATCAATCGTACAAATTTTGCACACCTTCGCTCATGGCAATTTCCGGGCTGAGCTTTGTTTGTAGACCCATTTTGGTCCCTCGAATTCCTCGTGCTTGTTGCTTTCGCAAGGTTAGATTTTGTGTAAAGTATGCATCTTTCTGTAAGCATGTTAAGCAAATGCCAGTAATTGAATTTTTATGGAACCTTTCAGCTTTCATTTTGATTGACGGTTTATTTATTTTCAGGTTCACTTCAGCTCCATTGTAGCAATCCAGGCTCTTGATGAGCCGGAGTTTTTGGTGGAAAGCAAAAGTTCCAGTTTGGGTACTTCTCCTCTCTCCAAAGGCATACAAAGATAGTAGTTTCTGTTTTTTTACTCATTCTGGAATTCATGCTTCCTGGAATTGTAAAGATACCATTTTTTTTGGGGTGTTTTTATATCCTTCTTTAACTTTAGTTTTTTTTTTCAGGAGCCAAGGTCGGAGAAGGAAATGGTGGTAAGCCTCCAGAGTGGAAAAGGTTGAATTCCAAGGAACTTGGAATTAGTACTTCAATGATTGCAAAGCCTACTAGAAAGGTGCTTAACGTACTTAGGCGAAAAGGTTATATGTAGCTCCTTATTAGCTTTTGCTTTATTTACTCTTATGTTCTTAAAAAGTTGTTTCCTTATCTTACTCTGATGGTGTAGGATACGAGGTTTACCTTGTGGGAGGATGTGTCCGTGATCTTATCCTGAACCGTACACCAAAGGATTTTGACGTAATAACATCTGCAGAACTCAAAGAGGTTAGCTTTTTTATCTCAAGTTACATGAGATGCTACAGATGCTTGACCTTGCGTACATATTCGCATGAAATATCTTGAGGTGTTATGACTCATTTACCTTGTTGCCTATTTGGAATTAGAAACCTACAATTGTTCCATCCTTTTGATACCCTTTATTAGTTTTAGTTAGCTTGCCTTATATGCCGTAAATGGGCTAAACTAGACAAGTTTTGGGCAGCATAGATAGATATGTACCAAGTCCTTCTAGATTTTTCTTTTCCATCTTCAGTATTGATGGATTGTAGTTCAACTTTGCACTGTGTTTTATAAGTCACTTGTTTCCTAAAAGAAAAAAGAAGAAGACAAAGCAAACTGTTAATACAATTATTGTTATCAAATATATCCAATGTATAGCTGGAAATCTTCCTAGAACTAATTGTGATCTAAGCTTCAATCTGAGTTGCAGGTAATGAGGACATTTTCATGGTGTGAAATAATTGGCAGACGGTTCCCTATATGTCATGTGCATATTGGCGATGATATTGTGGAGGTATAGTTCCTTCTTTTTATTTTATTACTGTTGGTCTTTATAGCCATTCTTCTCCTCATAACCCATGGAGAAATGTTCTTAGCCTATCTGCTTTTTGTTGTTTATTAAACATGGTTTTTATAGTGCATTTATTTTAATTTAGCCATCCTTTGTTTCTCAGTTATTAGTTTTAGTTGTTAATGCTAGGTTTCAAGTTTTAGCACCATTGGAAAGAGGTTCGGTGGTGATTTTAGACAATGCGATGAAGGCCCCATTGACTGTGACAGAAAAGATTACGTTCGTTGGAGAAATTGTTTGCAACGGGACTTCACAATCAATGGGTCGGTGCTTCAAAAGTTCGACAGTGAAAATGTCATTTTATTGATTAACAAAAGCCAGGGTCACTGGTTTGAAGATTTGTCAGTTTAGTAACATTTTTAGCATGGAATACTTTTTGCTCCTTTTCTTGCCCATATACTAATTTCTCTTTTTATTTGCATGCAGGTTACTGTTCGATCCATATGCAAAATTAGTATATGACTATATGGGGGGTCTAGAAGACATTAGAAAGGCTAAAGTGTGAATGTATTTCTTAACTTATTTGCTTTCCAACGAGTTTAGATTTGTCAAAAATTTTATTATCCTGACTTCACCTTTCCTGGAACTAGGTGCGCACTATCATCCCTGCAAGCACTTCTTTTCAAGATGACTGTGGTGAGCTTCCATGTGCATCCAGCCATTTTGGTTTTCCTCCAAAACTTGGACCTAGTAAAATTATTTGAGCTGCTGCATTAGGTAGAGGCAGACATGCTCATAAGTAATGTCATAACTCAGTGTGTAATGGGATATTATGTGATTCCTTTTCTTTACAGCTCGCATTTTGCGTGGAGTGAGAATTGCTGCCCGATTAGGATTTCGTTTCTCGAGAGAGACAGCCCATTGTGTTAAAAATCTTTCACACTTAATATCAAGACTTGATAAGGTATGTCACCTTCTTACTCTTTCAGCATCTTCCATGGACTTTATTTACATCTGTATATTCCTGCCTAACTTGTCTCTAGTATCTCAATATTTTAGTCTAGGCTTATGATGGAAATGAACTACATGTTAGCATATGGTTCTGCTGAAGCGTCATTGAGGTTACTGTGGAAATTCGGACTTCTCGAAATACTTTTGCCTATTCAGGTTTGGATTTTACATTTTAAGTTTCCTCTGAGATTTAGTGTTCAAATCTAATGTCATTTCTCATGCAGGCAGCATATTTCGTACGACATGGTTTCAAAAGACGTGATAAGAGATCTAATATGCTTTTGGTAAGTACGTTAACTCACATCTTGGTCCATCTTTCTTCTTTTGGAAATCAAAAAAGCTTTGGATCCTCTGTTACTGAGAGAACACTAAGACAGACCTATATTTATGCCTGAAATGGCATACAGGGTAAAGCATTTTGAAATAAATAAGTGGATTGAAGTAGGTAGAGCTTCCTACTTTTCACTAATCTAACAAATAACACAAAACGTCCATCTTCGTCAAAGAATTAAGTTATTTCCTACAAAACTGTTTCATCTGTCGCTACAATTCCAGGTTAACAGTGCAATGGACTGTAGGTATTTTGCGTTATTGGATTTGAAAATTTCATTATATTTATTTTCCATGCATTCTTGATCATTGTTGCGTTGAGAATACTTTTGTAATTCTTTCTCGTTAGATATTCAAGTTTTTGGGAATAATCCAAAGAGAGAGAATGGTATCTGAAAGTAAAGGGGTTTGATTTTAACGTTTATCTCATTACAATACTGTATGAATTGTACATATCAGAAAGGCTTGGTAGTATGATGAACTTTTAAGAGATCAAAGTATCTGTTCATTCATTTGCAGTGTCTGTTTTCTAACTTGGATAGACTTCTTGCACCTGATAGGCCATGCCATGGCAGTTTATGGTAAGTCTGTTCTTGGTTGCTTGTCTTTTTATTTATTTCAGTCCAATTGTATATACTATGATGTGAAACATTATGTTAATAATTGTAGTTTTTCAAATTGACTTGATATTTCACAGTTGTCTTTCTATTGTAATTGAAGATTATGGAATGTGTCTTAGTGAACATAGGAATTGCAAAGCTTGTTGGATGATACCTGTGAACATAAAAGATTCTTAAGATATGACTGATATTTCTCCCATCTTAACTGTAATACCTTGTTCAGAAGATTTAGATTTCCCATTTTGATCCACCCAGCCTATTTTCTTCCCTTTGCTGCTATGATAGAAAAAATCATATGCTGAAACTTCGGAGAAAACTGGCATATATTTGCATTGTAGTCTTGATTGTTATTTTCCTAGAATGTGATTATCGAAAAAACTTAGACCTGTAACATCTGTATCTGATTTGCAGGCAAGTAAGATGTACTTTTTTATTACATTGTTAGCATTTTTGTAAGTTGGGATGGCAAAAAAGTCACTGCCCGACCCGACCCGACCTGTAGTCAATGGGCTTGGTCCTATTGACTGAGTTTAGAGCTAGACTCAAGTCTTTTATTTATAAAATTTTTTAATTTCGAGTCAAGTTCGGGCTCTACAATCAAGCCTGACCCAAAGTCCAAAGCTTAACTATAGGTAAATCCTTTGGGAGATTTGGGATTGAGGCAATGATCCAAATGATCTATTTATGGAATCACTTTCCCAATTCTCATTATTGAAAGTGAATAGACAAGGAGAGAAAAGACAAGGAGGAGGAAAGTGATTCTATAAATAGAGCGTTTGGGTCTTTGCTTAATCACAAAACTTCCAAAGAATTGGGCTTTTGGACTTGACTTACTTCAATTAGACTTTGAAAGATTTAATATTTTTCTACAAGGGATAAACTTTTGGATTTGACATAGCCTAAATGGGTACTAGACCATATAATATTTTTTAAAATGGTTTTTGGACCTAACCCCATCCAATTAGGCTTGATGTGACCTAATTGGGTCAAATTAAAGCTTCATTGGGCTTGATTGATCTTCAGGCTATCCGAAACTCTATCAAGATTGGGTTTAGGCCAAGCCTTTGAAGTTTGATTGGGCTTTAGGTCGAATTCAGGCTCTTAGAAAACTTTTGAGCTGAGCTCGGATTCCCGATCTGTTGCCATTCCTACTTGTCAGAAGTATGCTGTAGATTTTCAGGCTTGCAGATCACTGAGACTATATTGTTGAGATGGTGCAACATCAATTACTAATCCCAACACCAACATGGTTATTTGCAGACCATGCCCTGATTTGCTCTTAGGATTTTCGTTATTGGCTTAGAACTCTGTGGTAAATTCTTAGAGTTCATCGTAAGTTGTACCGACGTATTTATCATGGCATCACATTTTCAGGTTTGGTATCCTTGCTTTCCATAAAGCAGTGTCTGAGCAACCAAGGAATCCTATGGTGGTTGCCGCATTTTGTCTTGCTCTCCACAACGGTGGCGATATGTCAGAAGCAGTAGACATAGCGAGGAGGATCACTAGGCCACATGATGTCAGCTTTCCGGAGTTATCAGAACCTCAGGATCTGGACACTAAGTCATTGGTTGCTGAGGTTGAACATCTTGCCGCATCAGTTAAACAAATGCTTTCTAAGATGACAGATGAGTATTACGTGTCTCAGGCCATGTCAGACTACCCTAAAGCTCCACAGTCGGATATGGTAAGCATTTTCTTTCTTGGCCTCTCTGTTACCTTTTTGATGGAATGTTTAACCATTAGAACAAGTTCAGTTAAAATGGACTTTGGGTAACATATAGAAAATGGTAAAGATATGGAATTGGACATGAGATATTTCATTGAATACCTACAGAAACTTTTTATTTATTGAATTGATTCTTAAACCTGTCAAGTACCTTTGACTCCGTGAGTGCAATGTACTTTATCTCATTCTTTAGTTACGGAATATCTGATAATTTACCCTATTAACCATGCAGGTTTTCATTCCATTGGCATTGTATCTCAAAGTTCTCAGGATGTTTGAGTGTATACAGAAGCATGGCAGAGAGAGAGGCTGTGTGCCCAAGCTAGGTAAGAAGATAAACTATGAGTTGTTAGCTATGGGCAATTTAGGGGAAGTTCGACATGTTTTTGCCAGGATTGTCTTTGATACTGTATACCCTCTTACTCTAACCCCGTCCAGGACTATGTAGGTTCAGAATGTGATATGATTAGCAACCCAAAAAAAAAAAAAAGGCACCTGACTTTACATGACATACTCCTTTTATCGTCCTTCCTTGCAAGTTTTCCATGGAAAAATTGCCAGGAGTTGCAGAAAATTCGATCTGGTGCAGAACTCAGGTTAGGTTATACCAGACAGCTTATATCAATGAAACTCATTCAGCGCGCATGATAATCTTTTGCATCTATTCATCAAACTCAGAAAAGGGAATCTTTTTGTCATAACAAGATCAAGCTCTTGTGGAACAAGGTTCCTTTCTAAATCTACAATCTCCAACAACAAGAAAACTATGGAACCGCAAGCTCTTGGACTAATCTAGGTATACTTCCTATTAAAGCTGACATGATCAATCACTGTACTGTAATATGATATAGCTATAGGAAGATAAGGACGAGAGCCAAGACGTCCCCCACAAGAATCGAACATGGAAAAGGAATAATGAACATCAAAACGTCGTATAGTATCTTTTGTCATCGTCCACTAAATCAAGCCTTTGCAACAGATGGAGCAGGAGCAGAACCAGTAGTTGGCCTAAAAGAAAAGAAAAAGGTATAAGGGCAAAATAAATGAAGCACGACATTCA
>JANSVA010000006.1:40738388-40751744 GCA_025504915.1 Erythroxylum reticulatum
TAGAGTAAGGGGAAATAATATAAAAATATTATTAATCATAAATAATTTTTATAGACCGTAATAAATGAGTACGGAGAAAAAGACGTTAAAGTTAAAAAAATAATTGATATTAAAAAAATTATTAATAATATATTAAATAATATATTTATTAATTTAAGTTTCATTCTAAATTTTTCCTATTATAAGTATTTTAAACACAACATAAATTCCTCGACTTTCGTTCCATTTCGTTAATTTCTGTTACGAAACTCTCGATGGAAGTCTGTTATATTCGTTAGTAACCCCTCAGGCGGCTTAGAAAACTGGCTCATTCTTAGTTTCAACGAGCTTGCAAAAGTTTGGCTTCTTCTCTTTGAAGTCCTCTCGCTTCCATTTCTCATGTACGGTAAGTTCATCCCCACTCGAACTGGACCACCAACTCCAATCGTCGTGTATTTCACCGTGAACGTGACTTAACAGACGAAGCCAGAGACAGTAGACAAAGTCTGCCAGATAGTGAGAAAACAACTAGCCTTAGGTCCTGCCGTCCTGAGTCTGAGCTCACCCGAGAATCCAAGTTCTCTGCGCTTGGTGCCGATTCTAAGCCATTGTTTTATCATTACAAGAATTTGGATTAATGATGGGTCTCGTATCTTAGAGAAACTGATTATGGCAGGTGGAGATATTGACGGCGCTGGAGGAAGAGTTTGACATTAGCGTCCTAGGGTACAGCTCTCAGAACATAAGTACGATTGAAGAGGCCGCTGACATGATTGAAAAGCTCGTCCGGAAGAAAGCTGAAGCTTGAAATTGAGTTTATAAATTAATTTACAAGATTCGTCGTTTAGGATTATTTTTATTTGGAATATTCTTTTTAGTCCCAAGTCAACTGATTGAAGTAGACTTTAGGTAACAACCTAATGTTCTTGCATTTTCAAGATTATTTTAGGTTACGCTACTTAATAAGTAAATAGGGTTAGGCCAGATAACATGATCTTTTTAAAGTCAACGTCTAATAATCATTTTAATTTGGATTTAAATTGGTTTAAATTAAAAATATGTTAAAAATCTAATCAAATATTTAAAATTTAAAATTATAATTAAAATGCGAGGTAGAGACATGCCTTTTCCTTGTAACATCATCATTGCATATAAAGAAACAAGGCTTTATTTGGATAAGAGTGAATTGTAGTTTAAGATTCAACAAAATAATTACATAAAAAGCTTATAAAAGTTACAAGAATAGCCTAAACTTAGCTCACAACCACCAATTTACCGTGGCTTAAGAAACAAGCTCCTCATTTGGTGAAGGTTAGGAGAAGGTCAACTCGAACGTATGATTAGTCTCAAATTCATGATCTTTTGATAGTAAAAAGGTAAATTTGCCTGCACTTAATTTTAAGGTACAAAAAAATTATAATAAAAATTAAAAGTAATTTTTATTTTTATAAATTACGAAATTAAAAAGACAAAAAAATTAATTAAGAAAAGGAAAAAAATATGTTGCCTACCGAGCAAAGCCATTAGACTATCAGACACGTCATCTTTGGGATCCCCACGTTGACGCGCGTGTATCCGTAATCAGCGCCAAACGGCATGTCGCTGAATGAGAACTTTTCTATTTATGTTGTTGGTCTGATTTCCGACGTCGTCTTCGCCATGTCATCGGGCCAGTGACCAACAAACAAACAAGAAGCAGTCTTCTCTTTCTCTGTTGCTATCTCTCTCTCCTTCTCAGTCTCTCTCTATTTTCCGATCGATTTTCTCGTGAGAAAATCTAGCTCCTCCAAAATCTTCGTTCCACTGTCGTACAACGCACGACACGAATCTATACAAACACATAGATACAAACATATACGCATAATTAGATGGAACGGAGAAGAGCCGCGAGTCCGGTGTACGCACGGCAATGGAGCGCAGGCTCAAGTAGCACGGGATCGTCTTCTCCGGCGATGTCGCCGGCGCATCCTAGCTCGCGAATCGGCTCTGGCATGTCTACCATCAAGCGGTCGCAGAACGTTGCCGCGAAGGCCGCCGCGCAGCGGCTCGCTCAGGTTATGGCGTCTCAGACCACCGATGAGGAGGAGGAAGACGACGATCTAGGTTTCCGACTCAGTGGTCCACCGCGTGCTTCGCCGTTGAGTTTCAATAGTAGTCTTAATCATAGTAACAGCAACAACAGTAATAACGCTGCTGCTACCACACCTGCTGTTTCGCTCACTAGACCTAACAGATCTCAGTCTCCTGCGGTGAGCTGAAGAGCTACTGCCTTTACATGTTTTGTTTAACGTTTTGAATTCGTATTCGATTCCGTTCGGTTTTGACCTGGACTGCTTTCATGATGCTGAAAAGTTCTGTCATCGAATTTGTTTGTAAAATGATTTCAGTTGCGGGAGCAGAACAATTAGATCTCTGCTCTCTGTGGCAGAAAAGAAAACGTGTCTGAACATATTCAATCCCGAAATATATTTAATTGCCTTACATATTTACTGTTTGTGATTGAAATGAATTACTGATTAATGGAGCTTTGGTGTTTTAATTAGTTAGGTCGGAACTTTGTAGAACATGTCTCTACTGTTCGCTCTTCATCGGCTGGGAGGTCAGCGATATCTGTGAGGACACCTGTGTTGATGCCCTCTAGTAAACCGTCGTTGAGAACTCCTGCTTCTGTTGCTCCAATTGAAGTTCCTGCTAGCAAGAGTAAAGACAGAAGGTTCGAACTTGGTTATCTGTATTTTTGTTGTTATTAATTTTATCATCTTTTGGTATACGGAAAGCTTGAACCCTGGTAGAGGAGAAGCCCCGTCTCCATGGAACTATTAGGCTCAACAGTGTTATTAAATTCAGTGATAATTACAGGAAGACCCTTGGTTTGTTTATCTTTCAAATCTTCCAGTTAAATTTACCTTCAAAGTTCCCTATATTTTGATAATTAGTCAAATTGTCACTTTTCTCAACATTGTGGCAATAATGAAGACTACAATTTAAAACAAAATTGACTAATAATTGGAAATAATTTTTGGTTATAAAATGATGGTGACAATATAGAAGAATATTGTAAAATATTGAGAAAATAATCTATGTTGTTAATTATAAAACGAATGGAACCTCTAAGATTAAATTCAATTCAGAAGGGGTCACTTGGAGAAAAGCCAAACTAGGGGCCTTTTATGATATTTTCCTTACATTTATTGCTATCACGTAAATAATACTGTTATGAGTTTTTTACAGTATTATTGCTACTATTAGTATGCTAAGGGCACTGCATGAAGTTATGGCAAGCTGGGTTGCTTGATGGCTTGCTTAAGTTAATTCTGATTTGAACTTTCTTTGCGTAAAACTTGGATTTGGAAAAGTGCCCTTGTGCAGGATAATATTTGAGTAATTTAAATTTAACATATTTTGTTTACAAGGCACAATAGGACCATGTTAGGATATGCAGCAAGGACAATACTCCATTTTTTCCCTAACCCCGTTCCATACTACATCTAATAGCCCTAAAATCAGGTGGGGGATTGCATCCTAGTCATCCAGTGCAACGGTGTTAGTAAAGCGAATTAGTTCATTTTTAAGAGCACTAAGAAGGCACCAAAGTTTCAGGGTATGACTCTCATAGGTGTAAATTTGATGAATGATCATGAATTATGAATTTAATTGATTAACTTCTCATGATTAAATGATAGTGTCAGATAGTTATACTTGATTATTTCGAGCTTATATTTCAATAATTATCAGTAAAACATGAAGGTCTGTGTGGCATGGAAGGGGTGATTACTAGACATGAACTAAAACTTGTTCAAGCTATTTATTGCCCTTGCATTCTAATGATGGTTTTTTCTTTGGGTAAATTTTTTGATTGCCAACAACTGAAGATTTAGTTTAGATGTGGGGCAACAGAAGGTAAAAGATGGGGGAGACGACCGTGAAGCTTCTGCACTACGTGATGAAGTATGTCCTCATTATTATGGATAATGGGCAGTCAATTTCTTTGATCATATATGTCATACCACATTGTAGGTCTGAAGCTGACATGGTCTTGATTTTTGCAGCTTGATATGCTACAAGAAGAGAATGAAATAATTGTAGATAAAGTATGTATTCCTTTTCCATAAATTTGGTTGTACATTATCTTTTTTTGATGTTTAAATTTATCTTTTTATTATTATTCTGGTTAGCTTCGCCGTGCAGAAGAAAGACATGAAGAAGCAGAGGCTAGAGCTAGGGAGCTTGAGAAACAGGTGATTCACAATACAATCTCAATAGTATTAAGCATGTATTGTTGAACTATACTGTCGATCAGTTAACCGGACTCATTTTCTATTGAAGGGACAATCTACCCTAGTTCTTGGTTGCAAAACAAAGGACCTATTAGTTTACCATGTTGAAGCATATACTGTATTTATACAATTTCTTCAGACATGAATATGTGCATGTATGCTAATATGCTATCCTAGCTTGTCATGTTCAATCGTAAATTTAAGCATTTGGTAAAATTGGCTGTATTATCACAATTTGCACTGTGATGGTTTTAACTCATTGCATCAATGTGGTACTTTTGAATGTGATGTTTTATTCTTGGAATTTGATTGACTTGCAACATACTGTATCTTGGTCAGTTCCCCGGTCAATTGGCTTGATCGACTGAAAATGCCTGTTATACAAGTACTTATTTCTGACTTAATATTTTGTATGCATTAGGTCGCTGCCCTTGGAGAAGGTGTCTCCCTTGAAGCTAAATTGTTGAGCAGGTAATTATGTTTGCTTTATCTGTAACTCCGTGGGTGAACTTTCTGGTTCTAATTTCATGTTAAAAATCCACAGGAAGGAAGCAGCATTACGTCAAAGAGAGGTGAGTTGGGTTTATCATAGTTCGGGCACTGAATGTGAAAATTCAAGTAGAAGTTATCTTTCCCTTTTCATTTTGATGTCCTTCGGGAGCAAACTTTTGAGTGGACTGTCTGTTTAGTTAGTCTTTCTATGACAAATATTTTACCTGTATTTTGCCAACAGCTTGACTTAGACCTACTTATTCACATTTTTTAGTTATTCAATAATTCTTTGGAAATTTTTCATTTCATTGAACTGCAAGAAATGATTTTCCACAGGCTGCTCTTAAAGCTGCCAAACAGACAAAAGATGGAAGAGATGAACAAATTGCAGCCCTTCGAATAGAACTTCAGGTTAAGTCTCATGCCTCTTGTTCTTTTCCAATTTTGTCTGCTTAAGAAGAATTTGGTCCCCAATCTTTTTCATTTTTTACCAGAACATGAAAGATGATACTGCAGCAGCAGTTGAACAACTCCAAGAAGCAGAGTCTGAAGCAAAAGCTCTTCGGACGATGACTAAGAGAATGATTTTGACTCAGGAAGAGATGGTTAGTGCATTTTGAATTCAAATTATATCTTGGTTTGGTTGTGTGGATGTTTATTGTACCCTTGATGTGGCCTTTTAGGAGGAAGTTGTCCTGAAGAGATGTTGGCTTGCTCGCTACTGGGGTTTAGCTGTACAGCATGGTAAGAAACCTTCCAGAATCGTTTTCCGTTCTAGAGAGGATATAGTTTCCTTGTAAATATTATCTTCTTCCTTGACAAGGCATATAGTGATACTGTTGGATATACAGCCTGACTTATTAGTTCTAACACTGATAGATATGGAGGTAAAGGCACGAATAATCTATATCATCATAATATTATGATTCTACAATATGGCTTTATTACTCAAATTTTATCTTTGAATTATCTCTGTGGTGCATTTAATTGCTAAGCATAGTTTTTGGCTTCTGGGTTCTGTGTCTTCTGTTCACAGCTTAGTTTTACCTGGCATACACATTAGACCTATTCTTGCATTTATTACTAATTTCTTCTCTCTGTGGTTTCTTTTTCCGGTAGACATTTGTGCAGATGTGGCCATATCAAAACATGAGCAGTGGTCAGCACTGGCTCCTCTTCCATTTGAAATTGTCATTTCTGCTGGACAAAAGGCGAAGGAGGAGTCTTGGGAGATGGGTTAGCTTACTAACAGATTGTTAGATTTCTTATTGTTTCCTTTTCAAGTTTTCATATATTTAAGCCTAATATTGCTTCACATTACTTGGGCTGTGACATTGATGAATGGAATAGGTAGTGGTGATTCAGATCGGAGCAAACCTGATCGTGATTTGGGTGATCTAACAGGAGAAGGAAATATCGAAAGTATGCTTGCAGTTGAAATGGGGTTGAGAGAATTAGCTTCTCTAAAGGTTTTTTTTACTTCTATTTATCCATATTATTTGAAGGTTTAGCGGTTTCTTAATTTAATTTTTGTATCACTACAATGTATTTGTTACTAGTGTTAAAACCATTATAACTTACCTTTCCTAAGTCAAAAAGGTTCGACACTTAGCTTCTTGATTATTTTTCATCTTTATAGACATCATTTGCTACCTACAGATGATAGTATATATCTTCATGTATTAAGGTGGAGGATGCTGTTGCACTTGCATTGGCTCGGAACAAACGGCCAAGTATGTTTGATTATCACAATTATAAGATTTCTGCCTTTGCGGTTCTCTTTTGTACCTTTTTTTTTTTTCTTCATTTGGCTGGTTACTATTTACTTAATGGAATGTGATTTACCATTCAGTAGTGAAGCCTTACGAACTAAAACTGTTGCTGTTACTGCTGCTATATTGGCTTTAATTGGAATATGAAGTTGTGACTAATCTTAGTTAACTGCAAGTTCCTCATTTTCTTTTCAATTTATGTTCTCTTTTTCTGGACTTGTATAGATTTAAGTCGGCTGATAACTCGATACTTGTCATCACTTGTAGTTGATTGATATACTTAATCTTAGGAGTTACCCTACTGTTTAGTGCCCTTTTTTTTTCTTGTAATCTTCTTATACATTTGCGTATTTATTGTTCTTTGTTTGGTTCCTTAGGTTTGAGATCACCAACTGATCCTAAGTTCACAGAGGCCTTTGGTAAGATGCAAGACCTGATTGGTGATTGGACTATGCTTTACGACAGGTCTTTTGACATCTCTATTACCTATGATTTTTAACTGCAGAACTAAGTGAAGAGGAGGTTGAAGATGCCGCTTTCAAAGAGGTCGGTGACCGTTTTTAACCTTTTAATTCCATTCTTGATTATTCAACCTGAAAGTTTTGGCTAATAGTTACTGCATTACATAGGTTGACAAACTACCTAACCATTGATTTCGTAGATCTGATGTCGCACAGTTGTAATCTTGATTTGTTTTTGTTTGTTTATGCATAGGCATGGCTAATATACTTCTGGAGGAGAGCCAAAGCACATGGTGTGGAAGAGGATATTGCCGAAGAGCGACTACAATTTTGGATAAGCCGCAGTGGGCAATCACCAACTTCACATGATGCTGTGGATGGTGAGCTTATCTACCTATGATTCAGTAAATAAAGAACCTTAATTTGATAGGAAACCTCAAAAAGGAAAAGTTAGTAATTCTTCTGTATAAAGTAATTTACTGGAAATTTCTTCGCAAAGATGTAAGTAAGCTAAATTAGTTGGATGGCTCCTTTGTATTTTGGTATGTCGAAGTCTTAAATAAAAGAACTTGTGGCATTGCAAGTATGCTTTTAAAAAATCCCAACTAGTTAAGGAATCCTTTGTACTTTAGTGATATATAAGCTTGTATTTCCTCTTTATTTTCAAGAATCTAGATATTGGAAAATTCTTATCCAGTTTGATTGCACTATAAGTTCCTAATGGAGGATAAGAAACAAGTTGGGAAGAAGTAATAGGAAAAGCTATTGAAGATTTGCATATGGGATAATATCTGCATCTTATTTTACTTCTTGCGTACAAGATGATTTGGGATTTCATTGTGTTCATCATTATTGCAGTTGAACGAGGCTTGTTGGAGCTAAGAAAGTTGAGTATAGAGCAACAGCTTTGGGAAGCATCTCGGAGAGAAATTGATCAGCCATCTTCGGCATCGGTTGCCAACCATATAACGGATGTAGAGTAGCGGTATACAATATAGTTAGTATTCTTTTCTCTCCTACTCCATGTAATGAGTTACCCTTGTTTGTTTTTGTTTTAGCAATTCTTCATTTCAAAATGTGATCTCGTTGCAGCTTGCTGTCATATCTTGTGAAATTTATGACAATTTGCATATATTGAATCTAAAAGAACCAAAACGCGCTCTAATGCGGCTACCGTGCCCAGGCTATTCAAAACATGTGAAATTGTTGGCCTGGATTGAAATACTTCGAAGGAGTCATTCTGACTTGCGGTACTCTCAGGTTCAAACCTCCAAAAAGTAGCTTGTCTTCGGCTTGCGGTACTTATCTTTTGCTAGTGTACCTGGTCATTCGATATATAACTGAATTAGAATAGTCGAAAGCTTGTGCTGATCCCACACCTCTCCTTCACCGACTAGTAAGGGGTCAGTTTGCTTTTATGCTTCCACTTATGTCTTCTACTGTGATTTTTAGTTGTATTTTTTTTTCTCGAGTTTATTTTTAATTGTTTGTTTGAGATATGAAATTAAAAAATTGAAAAATAAATCATCCAACTTGTAATAAAAAAGTGAAACAAAAAAAATGTTTTAGTTGATATTTACAAAAAAAATTAAAAATTGTTTGATTTTATGATGATATTTTTATATTTTTATAATATTAAAGTTTAATTCAATTCATTTTTAATACATCAAATTGTATTTTAAAACTAATTAATTGCTATTATTATTAAAAACAAAAGGTATGAATATTTGGTATAATTAAACTCAATTTTATATATTGAACTCTAGTATAAAATATAATAATTATATTAATGTATTATAATACAATAATTAAAGAAGCTTATAATGAAACAATAAATTGATTGTAACTTCTATTGGTATAATTATTTCATACTTGTCTAATAATTTCATATTTTTGGGAAATCCTTAAAAGTTGTAATTCGGTGATATATATTTCATTCCAAAATTTGTATTTTTATTTACATTTTCAATAATTTGCTATTTATTTTTGACACAATTATTAAATAATTCATTGTCTTGTCCATACATTATAATAAAATTATATATGTTATATGTTAATATAAAATTATATAACGTAACAAAATAAGCAATAGCAATGCATTTTGCTTCGTAATGTTATTGGGCATGTTCAGAAATATAAGGAATCTTAATTTAGAATGTTTTAACTTTATCGCATTTTTCTTCCTTTCTAATTTCACAAATGA
This sequence comes from Erythroxylum reticulatum, assembly GCA_025504915.1. Taxonomy (NCBI): domain Eukaryota; kingdom Viridiplantae; phylum Streptophyta; class Magnoliopsida; order Malpighiales; family Erythroxylaceae; genus Erythroxylum; species Erythroxylum reticulatum. The sequence continues at coordinate 40,747,573 of JANSVA010000006.1, forward strand.
TTTTTTATTTTGATATGGTGAAAACAAACTTAAACATATTAGTGTAGGATAACTCAATTATATAGAATTTATCTAACCATATAAATAACATAAATTGACAAAAAGTTAATAAAAATTAATAATCTTAATTACTAAATAGATGTAAAATAACATTAACACTTTGTAGAGGTATAAGAATTAGTTCGCTGAATTTGTTAATTGTTCTAATAAAATTTGTGCAGTACTCTCTCATTTAGTTACTGTATTATATATTACTTCCATGCAATTTCAAAAATGAAATTATATTATTAAAATGATTAATTCAGGATATAACTAATAAAATATACGAATATAATTAAAAATATGAATCATATTTTGAATCACATTGAATATCTGAAGGTATACCGATAAAAGAAAGTGGAGTAATTATTCTATTTTTGCAATAAGTTGCAAAAATATTTTAAAATTGTTGCAGTCTAAAGATGCAAGCTTTTTGCATTTACTCTACTTGTCTTAGTTTGCCTTAACGTCGTCCTTGCATCCAAATTATTCATAAAATGCGAAGAATTTATACATTCCATCATTGTATTAGTCTCTTAATTAACTCGAGTAAATCATTATTTCTAATTTCGATTGTTAACCAATCTTAAGCAACCAATTTTCTAAAATGTTAGAGTGTGTATGTGTTTTTTTTACAAACTGATCTTTTTTATTGAACTAACAAACTTCATCAACATTAATCTTATGTTCTTCTTTTGCATTGTTTGATAGAGATTTAGTTAACGGATGTGAATGCGAACTAATTTGAGTAGTATCTCAAAAAATATGAAACAAGTTTGAAAAATTTTTCAATCCTTTTTTTCTTGAATCTCGGAGTTATTCTATACGCTTCCAATAACGAAAAGTATATATGAGAAAAATTATAATATGATATATCAAAAGAATAGAAATCTTTTACTTTAAATAGATTTTACATATGAATGACAGCATAAAAAAGGTGTCTCATGCAATAATTTGAAGTGTGTAATTACTAAAAGAAGTATATAATTATTCTCTCTCTATCCTCTTCAAACAATCCATTATGTATAAACATATTGCAAGAAGAATACATACTCTGGAATTCAACTACTTGCACCAGAAAAGACTGATCCTTTACTATCCCAAAGTGCCAATAATCATTTGAAAAGGGAAAAGAATTGCTACTATAAAACATATTTAATGTATCACAATGAATTGTAAAGGGGAAGGAAATTAGTATATTATTTGGAGATTTTGAATTAAATCAAGGTCTGATAATTTTTTTTGAAATTATATATATATATATATATATATATAATTAGTTGTCATGTTTGTAAACGCGTATAAAAAAAAGGCTCCTTAGGGAGTACTTGAGTTGATGGAGTGCAGGAGCATGAGGCGAAAAAGGTCCTCTGTTCAATTTCTCATATCTACACTCTCTCGATCGAGTTTGTCGTATAGGACTTATCTAGTATGAAGTACCTGATTGATGTAATTTGTAGATTATTGCGTCAATACAAAGACTTACTTAGTACGCATCCAAAGAGTAGTGGCTACGGATTATTCCATTTAAATAAAAAAAGTATAGAAAAAAGTTTTGTTGGCATATATATTGATATACAAGAAAAAGTTATGTGGCCATATATAAAAATTTTGTTGGTCAGGTATATATAAATGTGTAAGAAAAAAAATTGGTAGTTATGTGAATATAAAAATATAAGAAAAAAAGTTTTTGGTAAATGCAGAAAAATGTAATTATGCAAAAAGTGAGAGATTAAAATGTAATTATGCCAAACTTGAGGGATCAAAATATAATTATGGTTAATTTGAGGGACCAAAATGTAATTATGGTAAATTTGAGGGACTTGATAATTTAAATTTAATTATATTTATTAATAATTACTAATTCAATTTAATTACAAAAAGAACTTTAAGCAAAATATAAAATTCGGTCAAGTTATTAACACTCAGTTAAAATCTCAATAAATTGTAGAATCTGAAAAAGTCCGATAGTAAATAATCTCACTTATTATCAATAAACCCACAGAGAATGCAATACGACAATACGACGATACTATAAAATTTTAATAGAAAATTTTAACAGACTAAAATACGAGAAAAAGGATTTTTCGTAAAAAGAGCATTTACTTTGCTCGAGAAGATTAAATTATTTGACTTTAAATTGTCAATTTTTAAATATTAATAAATATTATAATTTAATTTAAATTTCAATACAAATCTTAATAATTAAAAATATAACTTCAACCTAATATTTAAACTTTGTCCATTTACCTATAAATTACACTCCCATCAACCTGATGATTGAAGTTGTCGGATGACCGTTAAATTACACAACACAGTTTCTCAAGTTCAGATGACCTGTCGTTACCAAATGGCTTATGGTTTCCTATAAAATAGACACCGTCACAATTTACATAGTAATCAACGAACATTGGAATCCGTATCAAACGGTCATTCCTTCCACTGCTTTCTTGCCCTGTCCACATCTTAATTTTACTGCATACACTTCTCAGAAACCTTTGACGCCGTCACATATTCCAAAAGACCATAACCTTTCGGTCCCACTCCAACCACTTTTCTGTTCTTGCGTCAACTTCGTATCTATATGTATATATAACTCTAAATATTAATATTACAGTTTTTAAAAGTAAGGCTTTTTAAGATTTTTTAAAGAAGAATTTCTAAAAAAATTTCATTAATTATTTGACTGTCATTTAAAAAAGAACTTTTATGAAAGAATTTTATACAATAGACTGTTTGGTAATATAAAAATAAAAATACTTTAAATTTTGTTTATATTTTATTTTACAATAAATATTATTTATGTATATAAATATTATTTAAAGTATATTGAATAATATGTAAAGCGCAATACATTAATTAGTATATAATTTTAAATCATATGAAACATGTATGTGTAAAATATATCTAAATATTTAAAACAATATATTAATCATTTATGCATATAAATAATATTTAAAGTATATTAAACAATATACAAAGCATAATATATTAATTATTATAAAATTTGTGAGTATTGTGAGAATTATGTATAAAATATAAGGATAAAAAGAACAAAAATTAGACTCATTAATTGATCTGAAAAATCTATCTAAAAAAGTCATTTGAGAAGTTTTTTTAAGAAAATTTCAAAAGCTTCTTAAAAAGATGTATTTTGGCTGCCAAAAAAGTTATATCTACTAATTTTTTATTTTATATCCGAACATTTATTTTTTAACAAAATACTTTTGTAATTAAAAAAAGTACTTATTAACCTCCCAACAATTGATCGAAACAAGCATTGAGTTATATCACCCGTAATTAACTCTTAATGTGAAATTAATCACCCAAATTAAATTGATTTGAAGTATGATTTTGACACTAAAACCAATCAGTAGATACCAAAGGAATAAAATCTGAATGGGGCACATGACATGAGAAGTTGCATCCATTAACAGTGAATGTGTTTTACACTATAATTACAAAAAGCTCATGAGCTTTCTCCCACTGGAAAGTGAATGATATGAAGAACCCAACCCTTTGCTTCCCTTTCAAGGTCTCCAAAAAAGCAAAAGCTTACACCTTCCAACTCTCATGCTCCCAACCACTTCCCATCACTCTTTATTTGAAAAGTACATACATTCATCCCAACAGGAAATATAGGTGCCCTGATTCTAATAGTTCATATTTTAACTTCTTCTTCAAGTTTTTATAAAGTGGCAAGCAACAAAAAGCAAAAGCAGGTTACTTGAAATGTCATAAACGAATGTTTTAAAAAGAGAATCAGTTCAACCGGTTTAACAGTAAAAATCTTAAACAGATCAATTTTTTTGATTCGGTTTTTAATTTTTTAATTTAATTTACTTTGATAATTTTTTGATTAAAATTCGATCAATATATTAATTAATCAGCTAATTTTTATAAATTAATCAATTTTTATAAACTAAATAAACTAATTAATTTTTATTTTACAACCTCATTTTTTAATTATACCTTAAAATTTTCATAACATAAGGACAAATTCTTGGTAATTTTTAAATTATGCAATTTTATTCAATTTTAACTAATTTTACAACTGTTTAATATCGATTGAATCTTTTAAACTTTAAATTTCCTATCTTACCGATTTGGTTTTGAAAACATATTTGCAAGAG
>JANSVA010000006.1:40777206-40794160 GCA_025504915.1 Erythroxylum reticulatum
GGATGCTTGCACCATTACTATGATGAGACTATCATTGACACTGGAATAGAATATCTATATGATTGTCTCATAGTAGATAAAAATCCCAACATGGACCCTCTCATTTATGCTGAAGCTGCTCTCTCTCTCTTTCTTCTTTACCCAACCCTAGCCTTCATCTCTGCTCTCCTTTCTCTCTCTCCTCATCGCCACCCACTACCTTGTTGAATCAATCATTTATGATTTTGGGTTGGCCAATGGAGGCAAATCAGTTCATCGGTGCTAGGCTTTTGGTGGACAAGTTGGGTGTCGGAAGTGAGAGTGTGGAAGGGTACTGACACGGTGCCTGACTCAATTGAGTTGGTGAGGATGATTACTTAGTCGTTGTGAGGTGAGGTTGTGTAAGAGCGAACAATTTTTTTCAAAACATAAAAATTGAAATAAAATAAGATAAAATCACATAAATTTAATATTGTAATTAACCATCAAGCAAATAATTTCTTAACTAATAAATTATTATATATTTTTAAAATTTCATCTTTGCTAATTGTAAATTTGAAAAAACAAAGTTAACCTGGACTAGTAACTTGTATCTTTCAATTCTCTTTTATTTTCCATTGCACATGAGACTGCTTTAGGTACCTTGAGCCTACCAAGTCCCTTAACACATTTTATGCAAGCTAAACAGCTCAAGTATCAACTCTGTGATTCGGATGATTGAAGCTTCGACTGGTAAAAAGTGTTGACGTGATCTTGTGGCTCAAGCTGCAAATATCTGACCTAAGACCATCGTGACTTTGATGGTTACGGAACTGTCATTCTCAGATATGTAATAGTCTCTGCAATAACCAATGGCATTTCGGTTGCATGTAATGTAACGAGAGCGTCGGGGCGGGTAGCCTAAAACCAAGGGCGTTTCTTTGTGTCCCTCGCGTTCACGGGGATACATGAGTTCCATTAATTAAGCTCAACAGCTTTACAACTTATTTAATATTCTATGGTATTACCCTTCTTTCCTTTTCTTCACTTCCACACTTGCTTCAATTTTCATGGAAGTTGACATTATGATATGTGGTCTTTTATTCCCACTTGCATGGAGTCATGTCTGGTTTAACAACAACTAGGTGTGTCTTAAAGCCAAACTCATAATGGATCTGCTAAACTAATCTGTCTGTGCTGTATAATATCAGAAGATTTTCATCTTTCATCTTTAAACATTGGAAAGAAGATATAGCTGTAGAAAGGACAGTGCAAGCTAGACTAGTACTGTAGAGCAAGAGGAGGAAACCAAATCCCAAAAAGAGAAATTGCTTCTTTTGGGCCCAGGAGATTTAAATTTTTTGATTGGATTAGGTGCGGTGGAGTAAAAAGCTTCACGAGATACTCGGGGAAGGGTGACCCTTTTGCATTAACCCTCATTATCTGCAGTTATTCCCAGAAAATCCTTGCAAGCTCTTCTGTTGATTATTATCTGTAGTTCATGGATAATTCTGAACTGTTCAATCTTGTGCATGAAAGGGTTTGATACTGACTCAATAGACTTGAAGTAACTTCTATAGTTTCTGTCTTTAGTTAGCTTAAGAACAACTTCTGAACTAAAGAACCAAATCCAGTGAAGCTCATCCATCTCAAGCGCACTATCTTAATTTAGTTCTAGGCAGCCAATAGCATCGTCCAGAAGCTGCTTTGGAAATCTTAGTTCGTCAGAATACCCTCTCAAAGATGATACATATGCGGCCCATACTTGTTTATACAAGCTTTTGTCACTACCTGCCATTAATGCAGGCCATGTTTAGGTGGTGACGAAAGAAAGATGTGTCTGGTACTCGAAAATAAATGGAGATTACCTAACCATAAATGGCCACTAGTTAGCCCTCTGAGTTGTGTTCAAAACAGAAAAGTAACCAAAGTTGTAATCGAACAAACACCTCAATCCTTATAACTTCAGTTCAGATTATTTTGAATTCATGATTAGGTCAAAGTCTCCATAGAATCTTAATATAGTAAGAAATGCCGGTTTAGGAAAGCTATGAACCAACCATTTTGCTTCTCAGTCAACGTTATTCTATGCCACTTATACACAGTCAACTGCTAATTTTGGCATTTAACCAGAATTCGAAAGGAAGTTAAAAATGTAATATGTTGAGAAGTTTATGTACCTTTACAATCACAAATGAAGATAAGCCTGTTGAACATGAAGCACAAGGAGACAGGGGATGAACATTTCCAGGGGATGAGCATTTCCCAGATGTGAAGCATGATTGGTGCGAATAGTTCAGCACTCTCATCTCTTAACCAGAGGTTTTAAGTTCAAATGGAAAATTTTATTTGGTTAATACTTTACTCCTTACGGACTGACCTAATGTGAACGGAAAATTAGCTTAAGTATAGATGACTTAAAGGCGTCTTTTTAAAAGTTGGGACTCTCCTAAGATACCTCATGACTAAAACAAAAAAAAGAAAAGTTTTATGATCATAAATTAATTTTTTTAATGCAATTAAGTTTGATTTGATTTAAATTTAATATAATTTAGACTCAAATGTTTAAATTAAGTTTATATTTGATAAAATTTTAAATTGAATTAATTATAATAAATCAATTATCTTAAAATTAATCAATCAATCAAACGATAGGCTAACAATAGTGTGAAATTCACATTTCTTTCCTTAATAGATGGTTAAATTGGTAAGGTAATTTGTAATTATTAAAAAATTCAACTAGTCCGACCGGTTTAATCATAAAAATTTTAAACTGTCGAATTTTTCAGTTTATTTTTTAACTTTTTGATTCAATTTACTTTAATAATTCTCGTTAATAAAAACTAATTAATTTATTAAACAATTGGTCAATTTTTATTGATTAATAGGATATTATAAATTAAAATAAATAAATAAATTTTTATTTAAGTTTCAAATTTTTAATTATATTAAAAATTTTTGATTTTATTTAGTGACAGTTTAATACTATTATTTTAAATCTTAAATTTTTTATTTTATCAGTTTAACTTTATCTAACATTTAACAGGAAATATATTTTTAAATATTTATATTTATTTAATACGAGTCGAATAAATAACGATTTCAACTTTCAAGCTATCCAATTTTAGACTTCAAGATGACACGAGATTATGCTTGGTTGGATAAAGATGACAGTGCATTATTGTTTTTGGCGGTTATGATAATGCACTGTCGAAGGTTTATGGGGAAGCTACCAATACACAAATTTCGATACAATAATCATTAAATAATTTTTAATTTTTTTAATCTGTTTTAATTTTTTAATTCTTAATTTTAAATTTTAGTTAATTTATTAATTACTCGGTTTATTTTTATAAATTAGAAAATTTTATAAATTAAAATTAATTAATTAATTAATTTTTAAATTAAAATTCTAACTATCTTTTTTAATCTTTAATTTTATTTAATCTTTAGTAAAATTTATGATAGTCTAATGTTAATTGAATATTTTAAATATTAAGCTCAATTTTTAAAATATTGATTTTAATAATTTTTATAAAAATTAATAAGTTTATTAATTAATTAGTGAATGTTTGTAAATTATAAAAAATCTAAATTAAATGAGTTAATTTTTAATTAAAATTTAAAAATTTCTAATTAAAGCTTTAATCTTTTACTTTATCAATTTAAAGGAAAAAGCTTGAATTTTTTCTTTTTTTCTTATTTTAATAGATTAAAAAACATCATTAAAAAACATCTAATTGGTCCCTCGCCGCCTCTTTCCAGGTAAGGGGCATCAGTTTAAGAATGTTTTACAAAGAGGTGTGTGTGGACCTGCTGTTATCTAAAAATCCCCGCATAGAGCCAAAAATGGAGTAGTGATTACTGTAACGTTCCGAGGGCATAGTAGCGTGTCATGTCTTTCTCAGAAAATTGACACCTTTTTCTCTCTGCTTCTTCCAACCAAAAGCTCGAAAAAAGCCATTGCCTTTTCCCTTCTTGCAACGTCAGGCTTGCTCTGTCTCCCTCCCTAACCTTTAACTTCCCCCCACCCCTTTTTCTCCCCTCTTCTACTCAACAACTTTCGCCAGAAAATAACAATTTTCCAGGAAAGAAACATGCTTTCTAGACTAAACGGCAGTGCCTGGTTGGAGGATAAAGACGAGCAGGACTCGAGCAACAACAACAATAACGACATTAACAGCAGCTGTGGTTTGATGGGGAATAAAGAAGAAATGGGAACGCTTTCTACGTTCAAATCCATGCTTGAGGTAGAAGATGACTGGTATGTGACTAGTAATGCTTCAATTCAAAACCACCAAGATAGTATGAGAGACATTGCATATTCACCAAATCTTGGTGACCCTGATAATCTGTTGCTGCACCCCGTTGATTCATCATCTTCTTGTTCACCGTCATCCTCTGTTTTCAACAATCTAGACCCATCTCAAGTTCACTACTTTTTGCAAGCAAAGCCTAACTTAACTTCCCTCCTTAATGGAGTCTCTAACAACCCTTTAGAGCATGGGTTCGATTTGGGGGAAATTGGGTTCCTTGATAATCAAGCAACACCTGTAACGACTGCAAATGCCTCAACTTTATTGAACAGAGGAAATGGAGCTTTGGGTGGTTTCGCTGATTTGAACTCACATAACCAAATTATAAGTCCTAGTTTGTGTGCTGATCCACAATTCTCTGCAACCCGTTTGCTCCAATTGTCTGATAATGGTCCTGGGTTCACGGGTTTGAGGGGTTTTGATGAGAATCCAGGAAACAATTTGTTTTTGAATAGGTCTAAAATGTTGAGGCCTCTTGAAACATTCCCTTCAACTGGTGCACAACCCACTTTGTTCCAAAAGAGAGCAGCTTTGAGGAAGAACCTAGCTGATGGTGGAGGAAATTTGGGGGCTTTAAGCAGGATTGAGAGAGATAAAGGAAAGGGAGAAATGACTCAATTGAGTGAAGAGAATGAAAATAAGAGGTTAATACCAGAGAGTAGTAAGACTGAGGACATAAGCATGGATGGTTCGGCTTTGAATTATGATTCTGACGAGTTAACAGAGAACAATAAGTTGGAGGGGATTGGTAAGCATGGTGGGAATAGCTCAAATGCAAATAGCAGCATTACAGGTGGTGGTGGTGGTGACCAGAAAGGTAAGAAGAAGGGGCTTCCTGCTAAGAATTTGATGGCGGAGAGGAGGCGAAGGAAGAAGCTCAATGATAGGCTGTACATGCTGAGGTCTGTTGTCCCGAAGATCAGCAAAGTAAGAAATCTATTTACACAATTTTCTTGTGAATTCAATTCGGGTATTTGATTGAAAGTTCTCTAATGATTCTCTTTGTGTGTGTGTGTGTGAAAGCTTAGTTCTTTATTCTCTGCCTGTTTCATCTTGTGTTTGGCATGTTTCAATTTCAAAGTTGCATTAATTCCTCTCACATGATCACTGATTAAAGTGTGTAAAATTAAGGATAACCTTTCGGGTTATCAGCAGGGAAATGTAGTTCTTCTGAAGACAGTTTTAGGTTAGCTGCAACTCACTTCTTTCTCTGCCTCTGTCTCTCCTTTTTTTTTTTTTTTGGAATGTTAAAATGAAGTAGTTAAGTCTTCCATAGCCAGTATGTTTAAGTTTCTATAGTTTGCTTTGCTTTGATTGCTATGTCATGACTATGATAATTGGTACAGATATTTAGGTTTCAGCATGAGTGTGGTCATCAGATGTTGGTTCTATAACAGCCCAACTAACTCTTGATTACTGACAAACTGGAGATTAAATTATATGCATTAACATCCTCTTGTCTATGAACTATGAAAAGGAAGGTTTGATTTGTATTGTAACAGTAGCAACATAAAGGATATGTTGAGAAAGCACACCAGTGAAACTGGAGTCTCTGATTCTTTCTGGAATTGAATTCTTCTGCTTTGTTATCAGACAGTAGATAAGCCTAATTGAAAAGATCATAATACTATTTGTCTTGCATTTTACAGTCCTATTGCAAATTTCCAAAGGAGATATATCTTTGAATCCTGTTTTTGCTGCTTACCAACAGTGTTTGCAATCAAAAGAAAACAAAGTAGCTACCCTGTTTAATATTAGTGAACCTTACATCCTGCCCACCTTGAACATCGGAATATCACGATTAGGAAAAAACTGGAAAATTTTTAATTGATGTTCATGTTATTATCCTTCAAAGTTTTGTTGGTAGAGTTTTTTATATTTGGTAACATTTTTCTAAAATACTTTGTATAAACTTCAAAGAGAATATCACTGGTACTTAAAAATTTTATTATGAGTTGCCTTGATAAAATTCTATAGCTGTTTGCATAAATTTTAGGTCAGGTGTGGTGTATATAATCTCAGACTTGGTACAATATTTCTAATATCTTTTTAGCATAGAGGAACTATCCAATAAGGGTTGTCCTCCCCTTTTCAGAAACCTCCTACTTACTCTTCTTGATTCAAACTAGGCACTATACTTATATTCTCGTAGGCTTGTCCAAGATATGGCTCGAAAATCTGACGTGTAAGATTATTCCGTTTGTGGAAGCTAATATGCTAAAAAGATGCCTTTTGATCTTTCATTCTTCTGAACTTGTGCTTCTAAACCTGTTACGGTGTAAATATGTTCTTGTTTTGCTGCCAGATGGATAGGGCTTCAATCCTGGGAGATGCAATTGAGTACTTGAAGGAACTTCTGCAAAGAATCAATGATCTCCATAACGAATTAGAGTCAACTCCTCCTGGATCTGCATTGACACCTACAAACAGTTTTCACCCCTTGACACCCACTCCATCAACCCTGCCCAGCCGCATCAGTGATAAACTTTGCCCAAGCTCGTTGCCAAGTCCAAATGGTCAGCCGGCAAGGGTAAGTCCTTTTTGTGTGCTGAGAACAGCCTTTCTTGAATCAAGTCTTATGATCCGGAAGCTTATAGGATGGTTGGTTGATTTCCTTCAGGTTGAAGTAAGAGTTAGAGAAGGAAGAGCTGTAAACATCCACATGTTCTGCAGCCGCAGACCAGGACTTCTGCTTTCTACTATGAGGGCTTTGGACAACCTTGGACTAGATATCCAGCAAGCTGTCATCAGCTGTTTTAATGGCTTTGCCATGGATATCTTTCGAGCCGAGGTAGGTATCTGCCAATACTACTTGGTCTTAGCATATAAAGCTAAAATTCCTATGAACTGACTTGACTTGGGTTATTCCCTTTTTTCAGCAATGTAAAGAAGGACAGGAAGTGCACTCTGAACAAATCAAAGCAGTGCTTCTGGATTCTGCTGGTTTCCATGGTAGTATGCTATAGCTACCAGCACCAATGCAGAGAGAGAGACAAGAGAGGACCCATAATACTTGAGATTTTCTGTTTTCTGGCCAAGTCATGTTGTCATTTACCCTTATCAGTGCTGTTGGCTCTCTTTAGGACTTACTACTGTTTAACTTGTGTTGCAGAGACTTGACCTTCACCGGTCATTTTTCCTTTCAAAGTTTCAGAATTATGAAAATTTTCTCGCTTCAGGTTTTTGTAGGATTCCATTATGAACCAAAAAAAAAAAAAACTCTTCAAATTAATGAATTTTTGACTCTCGATTACCGAAATCAGTAATTAATTCTTTATAACGTACTTTCTTTTTATTTACTAAATAAGACAAGAGCTGTTGGCATTTTCCTAATATTTTTTTAAACCTCTTTAAGATAAATAATCTTTTTTATGTAATTCTAAATGTGAAATAAGTCTTTTTATCTTATTAGTAAAATTGACTATTTAATCGATTGATCTTCTAATATGTTAATTTTAACATCTCTCGTGATTTACATTTCTTCCTAGCTACTTGGCCTGTAGTAGGTATTTGGTTTGAAAAACAAAATGATTTTAAAGCAAACTCATTCCCGAGTCAATTTGAAGCAAGCTCGTTACCGGGCCAAAAAGAGAATTTATATACATACATATACAACAATAACAATAACTAACACAGAAAGTCAAAATTTTAAAATGATTGGCAATTCTTTAGAATAATCTTTGAAAAGGTTAATTAAAAAAATCTCAATTTTTTTACCTATAGCTCGCATTTAAAAAAGTGAATTAAATATTAAAACTTTAAAAAATTTTCAATTTTGACTTTATGTTAGGATTTCGATTGAAGTTATTGATGTGACTAATTATATAAGACAGAAATCTTAATTTTTTATACATGTTAGACTTAATTAAGTTTAATTAAACTACATCACTTCAGGTTTGAAATCCCTAAATCAAACTTTGTTATGCTAGTGCGAGACGACAATGATGCAATTTTTAACTATTTAAATAAAATCCTAATTTGTTATCCTAAGCTCTCTTTCTTTTTGTGCGAGAGTGAACTAATTTAAGATTTTCAATTTCATCGATTTAGACAGTAAGTATGATTTAGTAATTTCCAATCTCAAAATAATGTAGTTTAATTAAACTTAATTAAGCCTTACGTGTATAAGTGTTTAGGATTTTTTTTCTTATGTGACAAGTCATGTCAGCAACGTTAATGAAAAAATTAACGTTGGGTTAGAATTGAAAAAATTAAAATTTTGAATATTTAATTACTACTTTTTTTTAATTTTAGGTTAAAATTACAAAATTTAGTAAAGTTTGAGATTTTTTAATTAACTCTTTATGAAATTAGAAATAATATTCAAAGAAGGTGACAGCTTAAAGACTTTTTAAGAAGGCTAAGGGATTCAAATTCTTACAAAATGAAACAAGAAATTTTATTATACGAAAAATTGGAACTTGTCTGATGTTTATTTAGTTTAATAATATTAGGTAAGAGAATTAAGTTAATATGTGTGAGAGAGAGTTATATAAATTCACTCCCATTAATATAATTTTTATCTTATTTTTGGTTAACACTTATAATTATTTTAAGATAATACAAAACGAAAAGGATAAATAATTAGATTAATATTAAATAATATATAAATTAATAAATTAAGTATAATTATAAAACGAGATAAAAATGGTATTGCATGTATGTATGACATGTCAGCATTACATTCAGACAATATATTTTGCAGCTCACACACCTGTTTTTGCCACTTCGTACTCACGTGGCACATTGACATTGACGTCCTCTCTTATGTGACATTCACATCAACTTTATGTCGGCATGACTTTGATTTATAGAAATACTTAATTAAATATTGTTAAAGTAAACTACTTCAAGTTATTTGAATAATAATTAACCAAGCCTAATTCTTGTAAGTAGATTCTACGTTCTGTCCATATTAAAAATTTAATATGATATCAGAGGAGGTTTGGTCTGAATTATTAATTTTTCGATTGTACGTCTGGATGTCCAGTCCCAGCGGCCCGGTCCGATTACCACTGCATATATGTCAAGTGACAACTGGATGTCCAGTCTCAGTTACATTTAAGAGAGAGTGTTAGAGTAAACTAGTTCTAGTTATTTGGACAATAATTGGTACAAGCTCAATTCTTGTTAGTAAACTTTATACTCTGCCCATATTAAAAATTCAATATTTTAATATGAGCAAAGTGTAGAATCCACTTACAAGAAATGTAGAATACTCTAACACTCCCCTCAGGTGCAAAAAAATCAATTACGAAAAATAGTACCACTCTTTAAATTTGAGTATAGTAAGAACATGACGCATGATGTATACCTATCTATGTGCATTCATCACATTAATATTTCGTTCGAGTGCTAAAATAATGTGCATTGGTCGGTCAGAAACTATACAAGTTTTTCAATGAGCTAAAATATGAAAATACGTTGTGCTTGTTATATATATTTTGGAACTATGTGAAGGTAAGGAGATTCTTGGGCTACTTTTCTTGGCAAGCCTGATAGTTTCCAATAATCTGATCTGTATCAGAAATGCCAAACGTGATCATCGCGCAGATTGATTCTTATGGATCAGATAATTCTCTCACTCCCCCACCAGTCCTACATTGTCAACAACATATTGCATCCATTGCAAAGAAAAGAGGTTGTCGACATGCCAAAATACCTCATAGGAATGGGATCTATTGGCTAAAATTCCTCTGGCGAAAATAAATGTTACAAACAGTATGTTCCACATTGGCATAAAATTTTCATCCATATCGTTTACAGGTTGGGCAAGAACAGTTGGTTCTTTTCCTACCATTAACCTGAACCTCAAATGGCCCGGCAACCCACATGCAAAATGACTGACAACACTTTCAATTACCCAAAAAACCTGCATGATAAGACTGAACTGGTGGGTCAGTTTCTGCAACTCTCCTCAGTCACAGGCTCACAGCCCCTCGGCTCCGTCTCTTCCACCATGGGCAGGACAGTCGCAGAAAATGGATATGACCCACTATGAACTGCAATCATATTATCTGACCCACGAAGGCAGCGATCAAGTCCGAGCGAGCATAGATCCGACCACAAATAAGTTGAAAAAAAAAGTGTCAGCTTATTGAATGCAACAAAATGGAAAGGAAAGGATAGACCTGTCAGAAGTGGACAGTAGGAAGACATCGTATAAAACTGGGAAGGGGGCTGAAATCAGCTATATACAAAGTGGATGATGTTATAGCATCATTCATATTTGCCTTTCCTTGGGGTACCACGTATCTTGATATTTATGTATATAACAGGCACCGTTACAATACTAAACTAAATAAGATTCTCCAAAATTGAATCTATTAATCTGTGCCATCCATTTATGAGACACCAGCAAACTCAGCCATCTTGATTTGGTATTATACTCGCACTATATCAAATCACCTCCGGCTGCCTACCTTCAAGTTCCTGGCATGAAAAGACAGAAACATAAGCCATCATCCATAGGACAATTTAAAAAAATCCATTCCATAAGCAAAGTTTTCTGACCAGAATGCGCAAAGATGAATAAGCATACTTAGCAAATAAACCAACCTATCTATCTTCTGGAGTATATCTAGATGGTAGTGGCTGATATTTCACTTCAGTTGTGTCCATATCATCTGACTCTGGCAAGTTGCCATTGCATTTTAAATTCAAGGCCCCTGGATTCATCTTTTGAACCTCCTCTTTAGTATAGATGAAAATCTTACGAACCATGCCAACAAATTCTCTGTAATGTAGGTAAAAAGATGCCAGCATTCATGCAAAGTAGTGAATTTACATGTCAACAAAAGCTCAAATAGAACTAATTGGTAAATAAATGAAAAGAGTGCAATAGTCCTTACAGCCAAGGATCATCTCCGACAAGCATCATATCACCCTCATCATCAGTGTACAAAATCTGCCAATTCTTTGTAGACGCCATTAGTTCACCATCAAATTCAAACAATCTGTCCAATTCCTTAATCAACTCATCATAGTTGTTGAACTTTGTGAGGTCAACTGACCTACCAAGCGCTATTCCCTGCTTGTGAACCTGTTGATACCAAGAAAAGAAAACAAGTTTTTAAAATTCACGGGTGCTAGCTGTAACCTCTTAGCATTTGACAAAAAAGTACCTTGGTACAACTCCTCGTAGAAACATTTTGAGCTTTTCCCTGAGCATCTCTTGTGCGTTGATTGAAAGAAACAAAATGTTTCTCGTGTTCAATATTGTCAACCATTTGGGAACCCCTGGACTGTTCTGACTTGTGATCAGATTCAATAGGGCGTTTTTGGTGATTTGAGGAGTGCGTATGAACCCTTGGCTCATTCCACATGTTTCTAATAGGCCCAGTGGGTTCTGGTGTCATAGGACTGCTGATGAGAGGAATGCCAAAGAGTTTGCAACTTCCATCCACAGATTTTCCATTCTCATGCCCTTGCACCAGTGCTGGCTTCTTCCCTAGATCTCTTGAATGATCGTGATTAACAAAATGAGATGATGATGGGGGTGGCATCAACCAATTTCCATTCAATGTATCAACTCTACCGCCACAAAGTGGGGGGTATTCACTGAACACACTGCATTTAGTATTACTCGGCAGTTGACCATTTACATCCCCATGGTTTGCTGGTAAATTTTCATTAAACTCTGTCAACTTGAGTGATAAGCTTGAAGGCATTAACGACCATTGGTTGGCAAGCAAGTTGAACTTCCCATCCTGATCTAGTACATGTCTTCTTGCTGGATTAGCAGTTGCTATTGTTTCATCTACAAGTGGTGCACAAAATCCATGGGAGGAATTGGAGCTTGCTCCAAAGCCCGACAGCAGATCTGTGTAAGTTAATTCATGCCTACCAGAAGGCATCCTGTTATCTGAACCATACCTTTTCGATGCAGAAACTGCATCAACCTTTTCATCACCAACTAAAGGTGGCCAGATAAGAGAATTTTCAGCTTTATCAAACTCGTTACTCTCAGCAAAGTTGCCTCTCAAGATCCTGGAAAACCCACTTACTGGTGGAGGGTCCACAGTCACCTTGGACGAACCTAAAGCTCGAGTCAAGAAAACTTAGCCTACTTGATGCACATGGAACTTGTAGGAAAATGCCTATAAAAATCTGCATGACCATTACCTTCTCTAGTTAGAACAGAGGAGTCGGATGATGAAGGCATCATGCTTGCTCGGGGTCTCTTTGGCCTGGGCATTGGAACGGGATTTAGTGCAGGAGGAGCCACTGCAGGTTCTATTTTCCAGGGCGACACCCTCTCTGGACGAGGTATGTTGCATGTTTCATCCCACCTCACCTAAATGCAAAAGGAAGTAACATGACATTTTAGCTGTCAGAAAGGATGTAATGTAGTAAATCATCAAGTACTACCTTGAGGCATCTCCATTTGGACTCTTGCCACATTTTGGGATCAGCATCTTCAATTCCGACAACAGTGCCAGTAAATCTTCAACAAAAAATAATTGGTGAAAAAAATAATGCAACTAATAAATTTCATGAGCGGTTTATTTATAGACAACTTTGAACTTCTGTAGGAGAAGTAATCAGTACCTCTGTTCTGGAGCTTCTTCACCTTCAAATCTCATTTTGAATCTCATACCTATAGAATAAGTAATCTTCATGGACTCCATGTACTGGTCAAATGGAACTATGAACTCAGCCGGGCTTGTCCTGTGCCAAAACACCGAAAGAGGAACATGAATACCACGTTAACAAAAAGTCAACTAGAAGCCCCCCTACAGTAGTGATCTGTCTTTAGGCGCAGGGGTGACCTTGTGATTGATCTTGAGATAACAGACTCGCAAACTTTAGCTCAAATTGTTTACCAGCTCAGCAAGCTAAAACAGAGATCTAACAAGATACCTAGGCTTGTAGTATACTGTAAACATTGTTCCTGTCGAAATGGCGTGCCATGCTGTGGCAAGCACACCAAGATGCATACTGTGACTGGATATGACAGATGACGGTACATTACCCTGCTGCTTCATCAATCTTCTGACACCAACTCGAAGTTCTCCATTCTCACCTCTAAAAGTCGAATCCCAAAGTAAAATATCAGTGATGTAGAGGTACCAATTAACCTAGAAGATGCGCAGAAACAGTATTGCAAGAACCACCAACCTTAGAAATATAAAGGCGTCACCAGCAACAAGTCGTTTAGAACTTACAAATACACTCCATCCACTTTGAAGCAAGTGCCTTCTAGGTTGACCTGGCATCAACATCAGGATATGAATTAAGTGCCAAATACTGTATACCCATGAAGAATCTCGTCGAGTAACGTACGCACAAACAATGAAGCAGGCAAGCTGAAACATAAGAATCATTACCCCGAAATATATGACGGAACCTCCATTCGTTTCCATGCAAATCCTTTGCAACCAATTCCTGTGTTGGCGGTTGCCTTGACATATCCTGCGACGCAGTAGAACCCCAATTCCACTTTATAACCAGTTGTTAATTTCAAAAAAAAAAAAACAAAAAATGAGTGAATAATTATCACAAAGTGCATTTGACTAACCAACGGGGGCAAACACTCGTCAGCGTGTCGTTTAAGAACCGAAAATCCACCGTGAGTACTGGTATCTGAGGCGGTCAGAGTCTTGCAAAATGAATGTACGTGAAACTGCGGTGGAGGAGGTGGGGGAGGTTCCTTTTCCACTGCATTCTCATCTTGCTGACATTATAAGACAAACTATATAATAAGAATAATTTGGCTCCGAATGGTCAACCGTGCCTCACATACCATAAAAGATAACGCAGTGAGTACTTACGTTGGCCTCAGGGAGTAACGTCACTTGAGCAAAGACCTCATCCGTATCTGGCTCGGCCTACGAGTTATTATTACACGATAAGCAGAAAACGATATCACAAAACCTAAAACAAACTTTGAAATCAATTAACCCTAAGTAGAGACCAATAATTCAAACGTCAAAGCTTCTAATCACGCACTTTCAGAAGAACATTGATCACACGACACAGGATCCTTGACGGAAGGTTATAAACCGGCATTTGCTGATCAGCTGACTGGTTAGTGGACGCCTCCACCTGATCCACACATTAATAACAAACGATTTAGGCTCATAAGTAGAACAAAAACTCAACGATAAGCACGCAAACGAAATTTGTGCAAATAGCTTATAAGAAGGTTGACACCAAACAAATGATAATCAAACAAATTATATAAAGCGGACCTGTTCGATATGTCCTTGAGGAAAGTAGAAGACGCGTTCATTTTCTCGCGGAACGGTTACCAAAGGACCGGCACAAGCATGCCACAGTTCGCGATAAAGAGCTGCTTCGGCGTCTGCAGCGCACGCGCCGTCATAAGAACACAGTCCAACACCGAATTAAACCAGAATTCATCTCTAATCCACCCGAAAACACAAACAAACCGTAGACAAAGTTTACCTTTAGCGCCAGGAGAGTTCGTAGAATGACATCGTTGCACCTCCATACCACTCCTCGGGTCGTTAGGTTCACTGTAACCGGAAGAAAAGCTATCTCCTCTGACAGTAGCACCGTTTCCTCTGATATAAACCTCAGAAGAATCCATAAATCCTAGTTTCTCAGCTCAGATCTCTCGCCTATATGCAAAAACTCTAGAATCAGCCTTTCAATCCCTCTCTAATCAACCATCCCTATCTTTGCTCTACGACTACTCCTACACAGGAAGCTTGAAGAAGAACCGCAACTTTGCAATTAACACCACCAAAAAATCCTTGATATAACCGCCAATTCGCTTCTCTTCTCTCTCTTGAATCGCTTTCTCTGGCTTCTGCAACCAGGACAGGCTTTCACTGGAGCCACAAATTGCAGCTTGTTGCAGACACACAGTCCTCTTCTCTCTCTCTCTCTCTCTCTCTCTCTCTCCTCTGTCTCTTATCTCTCTCTCTCTATCCTTGCTGTGGTGGAGACTTAACCAGAGTGGTCAAAACTGCTTGCAATCATTTCAACCGCCGTCAATTTCTAACCAGTTTTCGACCACCGGCAATCACCGGTCACTCGTTTTTAACCGGTGGACTATGCTTGTCGCCTATAGGGCCAGATAACAGCGACAGGAGAATGGAATTTGTGGGTTAAAGGTCAATTAATAAAGGCGGCTTCGGAGAGAAGGGCAACAGACGGAGTTAACTTCGCCGTTTGTGAAGTCGTGACTTTGTGACTGTCCGGGTTCCAGACAGGCTAACGGCGTCTGCACTTGACGCTGGTGAGAAAGCTGTTGTGTTTTTATGGGGGAAATGGCTTTGTCGTGCTATTAACAGGCAGGTTTGGATGGATCTGAAGTGTGTGTTAGTGAGGCATAAAGGAAGGGTGCGTAGTTAACCACCTCCCGCGCAAGTTAACGCTTGGGGTATACTTTATCAGTACTTTCTTCACGTCTTTTTCAGTACCCACATCGGTGCTCGCTTCCGTGCGCCAGCTGTGATAGGGTACCATGAGCTTTCATGAGATATACAGGTATTCCCTCTCGCGGTATTTTTAACCAGGATCTTATTTACAGTTTTTTTAGGAAAACAATTATTATAAATTAATTTTAATATATTAAATTTTAATAATTGTAATTTCTATTTAATTTAATTACTTTTTGCTGGAATAGGTTTGTTACTTTATGACGAAACGAGAGAGAGAATAACTGAGAACGCGAAAAACCGGGGCCGAGAAAATAAACGTCAAGTCACGTGTAGGAACAAGGGAGCAGCGAGAAGGGAGCGATGGGACCCACGTGTATTGTCCACTAGTAGTTGTGTATGGTTCAAAGCAACAGGCAGAGGAATCTTTGTCCGGAAATGTCAAAAATAAAAGGAAAATAATCAGCGTTACGCTTACACACCATGTTTTGGCCTATCACCCATTCTTTATTTTTTATAATAAGAATATATATAGAAAACGATAAATCAACCCCTTAAATAATTTATTTCCTATAATTGGTCAAATACACGACATTGACTCCGAACAGATACGGAACTAATTTCACCTTTCTTATATAAAACAATATATATATTTATAATTCAATAAATCCACAAAATTATTGGTACTTTTGAAAATTATATTTTAGCTTCTAGCTCTGAGAAGGACAAAATTGTCACGTGAGCAATACCACTTGTTGGCATCTAAAGATAGGTTATTTTTAATTATGTTTTACATATTTATGAATAAAAGCACGTGCGATACCTTAAAAATCTAAGACAAAAACCCGAGAGAGTATGTACATGCCCAAAAGTCGATGAGATGATAATTGACGATTCGAAGATGTAAAAATAGACAGGAAGCATGTAGAAAAAGAAAAGTTTATGATTTCCTGTCCATTCAAGTTAAAGGAAAACATAACAAAGATTCGGTACCGTTTTAGGGCATTGTTAAGTGTTCATTTCTCCTTTCTGAGAGAAACTTTTTGTTAAATACAATTTGTATTTATCATATGGGGATGTACTAAAAGAATACAATTCCACGGGGGGTCACGCCTGCGTGTCCGTTATAAAGATTCCAACGCACCTAAACCGAGGACAAGAACGCAATTCTCTTCACACTTAATTTATTTCGTAAATTAGGATAAACAAACAAAATGACCATGAACATATATTCGGTTAAACGACATAACAGAACAAATTTAACTTGCCGTTTCATTATGGTTGTATCGAACAAATTAAAAGTCCCGGGTTAAAAAAAAAAGGTAGAGG
>JANSVA010000006.1:40821587-40843380 GCA_025504915.1 Erythroxylum reticulatum
CATTTTAAAATAATAATTAAATTACCTAAATTTATCTAAACTTTGGATGTTTATCATTTTGAATTAAATAGTTTAAACCAATATATTGCCAAAGTAACCTCTATTGAATAAAATTTATTAATTTAGAATGAGAATGCATGTTTCATCTATGCGGAATAATCATCCCAAAGAAGGGTTATTTTAGCTAAATGAATGGAAATTTAATTTCATATCTATGCGAAATAATTGACCCAAAGGAAGGTTATTGTTGAACAGATAGTAAGTAAAATTTTTATATCATCACTGTGAAATAATCAGCCCAAAACAAGGTTATTTTGGTACGATGGGTAATATTAAATTATGTGAAGTATTTGGTATAACATGCTGACAATGCGTAGGTCCAAAGAAAGACACATTGTCAGGCCGTTTTAGTTTCAATATTTTTACTACGACCAAGTGTACCACTTACAAATTATTATTTCTGTCCAAAGACTGAATAATAAGGTTGTGCTAGGTATATTGTAATCACCCCTTTTATAAATGTTTTATTTTGGCTTCTTAACTTCTTGACAAATATTGAGCATTTAGTTTTGTTTCGTTTCTTAAAGTGTCATCAATTTCTACCAACATGAACAATATTTCCGTGCTTAATGGCACAAACTTCAAAAAATAGAATGAGCACGTAATGATTATGCTTTGCTGTATGGATCTAGACTTTACATTCAAATTTGAACGTCCTGTAGCTCTTACCAGCACTAGTACCGCTGATCTGATAGCTATATAAGAGAAGTGGGAACGTTCAAACCGCCTGAGTCTGATGACCATGAACCATTCCATTCCGGACTCCATAAGAGGTGGAATTCCTGATGAGACTGATGCTAAGAGTTTCCTTAACCAAATTTCTGACCGATTCTCTGTAAAGAAAAAGGTTAAAACAAGCATTGTACTGACTAAGCTTGTTTCAATGCGCTATAAGGGAAAAGGAAACATCAGAGAGTATAAAATGGAAATGTTTGATCTTGTCACAAAGCTAAGGACACTTAAGTTAGAGTTATCTGATGACATACTCGTGCACTTGGTTTTGATTTCCCTTCCTGCACAATTTATTCAATTCAAAGTCTCCTACAATACTCAAAAGGATAAATGGACCCTAAATGAGCTTATAGCTCAATATGTGCAAGAAGAGGAGAGGCTAAAATAAGAGAAGACTAAAAGTGCTCATTTTGCAACAACTTCCAAGGGAAATTCCAATAAGAGGTAAAAGGAAGAAAGGTAAAGAAACTGCAAACTCTGGAACACTGCAAGCTGCACAAAAGAAACAGAATACGGTTGTTCTCTATTTCTTTTGTAAGAAAACGAGTCACGTGAAGAAAAAATGTACCAAGTACACCAAATGGCGTCTTAAGAATGGTATATTTCTCAACTTTGTTTCTTTTGAAGTCAATTTGGCTTTAGTATCAATTGACACTTGGTGGATGGATACCAGAGCTACGACTCACATAAATGTCACTATATAAGATTGCCTCAGAATCCGAAAGCCAACTGATGGAGAAAGATACATCTATGTGGGAAATGGCAACATGAGTGTTGTTGAAGCTATTGGTTATTTTAGAATTCAGTTAGAGTTTGGTTTTTATCTAGATCTAGATGAAATTTTTTTTGTACCATCGTTTAGATGAAACTTAATTTCTGATTCTAATTTGGACAACTTTGGCTACTTTTGTCTATTTAGAAATGGTAAATGTGATGTTTCTTTAAATTCTCAAGTTGTAGCAACTAGTAGTCATGTTAATAAACTATACAAACTAGATACTAAGACAATTAATCATTATGAAAACCTATACTCAAGTAACATTGGTATTAAAAGAAACATAACTAATGAGAATTCTTCAATATTATGGCACAAGCGATTAGGTCACATCTCTAAATAGAGAATACAATGACTTGTGTTCGAAGGAATTCTCAATTCCCTTGATTTATCAGAACTTAAGGCCTGCGTAGAATGTGTAAAAGGAAAACAAACAAACATAAAGAAAACAGGTGCAAACAGGAGTAATGAACTATTGGGACTGATTCATATAAATATATGTGGTTCGTTCCCTATGACTTTATGGAATGAACAACAATACTTTATTAGTTTAATAGACGATTACTCTCTCTATGATTATTTGTACTTAATTCATGAAAAGTCAAAGTCCTTAGATGTGTTCAAGAATTTTAAAGTTGACGTTGAAAATCAACTAAGCAAGAAAATAAAGGTTGTCAGGTTTAACCGTAGTGGTGAATACTATGGCATATATGATGGATTAGTTGAACAATATCAAGGATCCTTCGCCAAATATTTGACTGAGTGTGGTATAGTTGCTCGGTACACCATGCCTGGGACTCCTAGTCAAATCAGTGTAACTGAAAGACAAAACTAAACTCTTAAGGAAATTGTAAGAAGTATGATTGGTCATTCTTCTTTACTAGAATCACTTTAGGGAGAAGCACTTAAAACTGCAGTTTACATCCTAAACCGAGTTCTTATCAAAGAAGTAGCTAAAACCCTATACGAGCTATGGACAGGTAAGAAGCCTAGTATTAAGCACTTACATGTCTGGGGTTGTCCAACTGAGGTAAGGCCTTATAGGTCAAATGAAAAGAAATTGAACTCAAGAACTATTAGTTGTTACTTTGTAGGTTACCTAGAAAAGTTGAGGATTTCAAGTTTTATAATTCCTCAACCATATCCTTTTTCAAAATAGGGAACGACAAATTTATTGAGGATGTTGATTACAGTGGAAGTAATCAAAATATAAATACGTGTTTGAAGAGGAGTGTGTTAACATTTCCACTATAGTTACAATTGAAAGTGATGGGTTAACCATACCTGAAACTATTCAAATTGTAAATCAGGATAATGTTGAAAACATAATTTTACCTACCATACCTCATACTATTGATCAGAAAATATTGCCTGATCAAGGCAATGAAAATCAACAACCTCAATTAGAAGTGCCTATTAGGGGATCCACTAGAGAAAGGAGAAGTGCAATAGCAGATGACTACATTGTATATCTCAATGAACATGAATTTGATATTAGGGTGGAGGATGATCCAACATCTGTAAATGAAGCCAAACCATGTTCAAACTCTGATAAGTGGATTGAATCCATGAAGGAGGAGATGAAGTCAATGGCAAACAATGGTGTTTGGGATCTTATCGAGTTGCCTAAAAGAGCGAAACCGATTGGTTACAAATGGATATTTAAAACCAAAAGGGACTCGCATGGTAACGTTGAAAGATACAAGGCACGCTTAGTTTCCAAAGGCTTCACTCATAAGGAAGGCATTAATTATAAAGAGACCTTTTCTCCAGTTTCAACAAATGACTCTTTTAGAATCATTATGGCACTTGTAGCTCATTGTGATCTCAAGCTACATCAAATCAACGTAAAGACAGCGTTTCTCAATTGAGAAATTGATGAAACAATATACATGGTGCAACCAGAGCACTTTGAATCCAATAATTCAAAGCACCTTGTTTACAAACTTAGGAAGTCCATTTATGTTTTAAAGCAGGCATTTTGCCAATGGTACTGAAAATTTGATCAAGTGATAATCTCATTTGGTTTTAAGGAAAACATCATTGATCAATGCATATATATTAAGTTTAGTGGGAGCAAATGTATTATCATGGTGCTATATGTAAATGATATTCTATTAACAAGCAGTGATATAGGTCTATTGCATGAAACCAAGAAATTTCTATCAAAGAATTTTGAAATGAAAGATCTTGGTGATGCATTTTTTATCTTGGGTATACAGATCTCTAGGGATCGAAGGGATAGTATACTTGGTTTATCTCAAAAGACCTATATTAATAAGGTACTAAGCCGATATGGCATGCAGAATTGTGCACTGGGAGACACTCTTATTTCAAAGGGTTATAAGTTTAGTTTGCTCCAATGTCCTAAATTGGACACACAGAAAGATGACATGGATAAAATCCCTTATGCTTCAGTTGTAAGGAGTCTCATGTATGCACAAGTATGTACGCGTCCAGATATAGCATTCATAATGGAGATGTTGGGCAGATATTTGAGTAACGTGAGAATGGATCATTGGAAAGCAGCAAAACGGGTTATGAGGTATTTACAAAGAATAAAGGACTATATGCTCACATACAGAAGGTCAGAGAGATTGGAAATCGCTGGATACACCGACTCTAATCACGCAAGATGCTTAGAT
Source organism: Erythroxylum reticulatum (assembly GCA_025504915.1). Taxonomy (NCBI): domain Eukaryota; kingdom Viridiplantae; phylum Streptophyta; class Magnoliopsida; order Malpighiales; family Erythroxylaceae; genus Erythroxylum; species Erythroxylum reticulatum. The sequence continues at coordinate 40,825,800 of JANSVA010000006.1, forward strand.
AGCAGAAGATCCACCTCAGGTTATGTTTTCATGATAGGTGGAGGAGTTGTTTCATGGAAAAGTGAAACAAAAACTTGTAGCTTCTTCTACCATGGAGGCAGAATATATAGTCTGCTATGAAGCATTATGTTATAGAATATGGTTGCGAAACTTTATCACTAGGCTACAAATGGTTAATGATATAAAAAGACCACTAAAGATTTATTATGATAATGAAACCGTTGTACTGTATTCAAATAACAGCTGAAGTTCGTCAAAATCAAACCATATCAACATCAAGTATTTGGCTATGAAAGAAAGGATTCAGAATCTTCAAATTTCTATAGAACATATTGGTACAAACTTCAATATCGTAGACCCACTTACCAAAGGATTGTCACCATTAGTGTTTCATGTACATATGCCAATATGTGAGTAGTAGGTCTGTCAGATCCATCACTTTAGTGGTATTTAATCTTTCACTTCTATGTATGTTCTTTGACATCTAAAATTTATGTTTTAAGGTTTAAGTTTCTAATGCCTAAAGTTATCTTTCTATACAGATTTTGGTTTACAAAATCTAATGAATTTCATGGTTATCTGAAAATTCTGAACATATGGAATTTGCTTTTTGTTAAGGTATTGCATTAGGCTAGAAAGTGTTTTGAGACTCTCTTAGTTACAAATTTTGGACCAGTTGGAAATAAGCATGATTATGATCACATCACATGTAATTTCCATGCTACGCGTCCATACTTGATCTATGTCATCGATTCTACTAATATTGTGACAATTGTTTGGTTTAGTTACAAAATTAGATGACAAAAGCTGCTTTAATCCTACACTAGTAAAATTGATGGACCAAATTATTTTGGTATATTTATGGAATGAGAGAGCAAGTTTGTGCGCACTAAGGTTCCATCCATGTACATTATCCGGAAACCCACGTAGCCTAGTGGGAGATTGTTTGAATTTTTTGGGCCATGTGTGTAAATATATATACATAGATTTCTAAACTCAGTTATAGGCCTAATAAAATGTGATCTAATTTGGTAATTTAATTGGGCCTACAGAAACATTAATTAAAAGTATGGACTTGATATGTAGAAATTCATTACGAGTCATTATAGTTAATAGACCCATAATGGACCGTAAGTCAAAACTAACTATAAAAGAGTTGTGATCCTTAAGCCAGATACATTCTTGACATTCCTCTAAAAAAAAGGTTCTGTCAGTTTTCTCTGTTCCATAAAGAGAATCCATTCGATTCTTAATCTTGGCTTGAAAGAACATAAATCTATCAAATTTTGTTGTTTACGTTTCTACTGTACAATAAACCAAGGTTAGTGTTCTTATTTGTATATATATACATCATTATTTATTCGATCTACATGTGATTCTGAATGGTTAATGAGCGTTTAGAAATTTGATTATAATAATCATAAGGCAATATCTTACATAATGTTCTTGTTTTGGGTCCCTTAAATCTTCTCGTGTTCTATTGAAGAGTGCAATAAAGTAGTTTACTTGACGATTCAATTAATCCCTAGGGCTTAAGACATGTGGGAAGAGCTGTAGAATGAGGTGGTTGAAGTACTTGAGGCCTAATATCAAGCATTGTGGATTTTAAGAAGACAACATTATATGTAGCCTCTAGCTACTGTCAGCTTTTGCCACAGAATTCACAACCTTTAAACTTTTGTCCTTTTATTGTCTGTCCATGATGCTTGAGCTTAAAACACTAAATCTACGTTCGTAAATCGCGAGTTCATATCTTTTCTGGAGGTTTTATTCTTAAGTTTTTCTACTTGGTAGTCTGTTTTTAACTTGGAAGAGGCATGTCAATGATCATATAATTTCTTCTATCAACTTTTAGGTGGTCAATAATTGCAGCTCAATTGCCAGGAAGAACGGATAATGACATCAAAAACTACTGGAACAGGAAACTGAAAAAGAAATTGCTTAGAAAAAGCAAACAATCCATTAACAATCGCCTGTCATCTACCAATCCCGACAGAGTGAAAGAAAATTCATCTTCACAGACTTCAAGCAACTCGGCTCTAGAAAGGCTGCAATTGCATATGCAGCTGCAGAACCTTCAAAACCCTTTCAATTTCTTCAACAATCCTGCTCTCTGGCCCAAGCTGCATCTTTCCAAGAGAAGTTGCTCCTCCATTCTTTAATTGAAAGCTCTAATACTCTCGTGCAACCCATCTTGCCTAGTCGCCAACAAGGGAATGGACAAAAGATTGATAACTACCAGGAAGTCACTGCTTCTCTTGCAATTCAACCAGACTTCACGGAATTGGATAATTCCAAGTTAGATGGTTCAGAGAATTCTTTGAATGCCGTAGCATCCTCGGATAGCTCAATTCCTGGCAACTATGAAAACAACGTAATGGACTCAACTTTTGTATCGAAACAAGATGCTCTAGAGGAATCTGCTAACGCATTCGAGACTGTTTCATTCCATGCTGAGCTGGAAGACATTCTTAATAACAAAACATCTGGTCTTATGGCAAAGCAGGATCAGATTTCCGAGTTTGATCATTTCAAGGAAATTAATGGTTCCATGGACAACTTGATTCGGTGTTATAATGTGTTCGAGACACAATCAACATCCTCGAACTCCTGAACTTGCTCTTCTGTTCGCCAGTTTGAAGGTATCATTCAAGATTTTGAATAGGGATGCGACAAGTATGAATAGTATTAGGCGACTTATTAATTTATTTGGGACGGTCGTAAGTTGAGCAAGAGAAGACATACTGCCAGATAGCAGGCCTTGTAAATTGTGTGAATAATAATGTAAATTAATGTCCTTCGTGGGTTCTTTTGAAATCTGTATCTTCAGACTTCTTAAGTATTCAAAATTCGACTTACTAATAACATGACGCAGAAGAGTAGAAAAGCTATAGAAATGAAATTAATTTCAGAAAATTATTACATATCATGTTTTATTCTATAACTGCAACCCACGAGCGATAACCAATACATAACAGAAATTTGTTTTCAGAATCTTTAATAATTTCTGTGTATATTTTTCCTTCTCCGGAGCAAGATATACTAAACCAGAATAACATGGAGTAAAATTTAAGGGTACTGTGAAAATTCATACGCTTTTTCCTTCAACATCCTTACTCATAAATACTATATAAATATAGAGAGGGACACGATACTTTTACAATAGTTGAATATCACGTGCGAGTATAAAAATATTGTTAAATTATAGAATATTTTGTACGTCTAATAACAAAATAGTTCTTAGGGTTAAATAAACTCTATCTGTTCTTTTGTTCATCGTAAAAATATTTGTACATACTAGATCAAGTGGATTTGATTTAGTGGAGAGAGTGATCAATGTCCTTGACGAAGTGAAAAAAAAAACCTCAATAAATCGACAATATATAAACGTGTAAATTTTAAAAGTAAATTTTTATTATTAAAATTAATATTCATATATAAGTGACTCAATTTATAAGCCTACATACTCAACAAAATATTAAATGATCATAATATCAGCTAATAATATCTTGTAAATGTCAGTAACAATAAAATCACTAAAATAGTAACAGTAATAACAAAATAGCAATAGCAGCAATCAAACAGCAATATTAGAATACAAAACATGAAGAGAATTGCACTAATAAATACACATATGATCATAATTTATGAAAAAAACTCTTCGTGCATTTCTAGTTCCAAAATCATTAATAATATTATCAAGATCAATATTGTCCAACATATCATTCTCGATACATAACATAACTAAATCATTTAACCTTTCTTGTGACAATGATGACCTCAAGTAGGTTTCAATAATTTTAACTTTGAAAATTTTCTCCCACCTGATGCTACAGTTATAGGTATAGTCAATAAAATTCGACAAACAATAAAACATTTAGATAACAATCTGCATCTTTAACAAATTCTAAAATTTCAGTTAATAACATTAACTTATTTGGCAAATTCATTTGCAATACTTTTAATTCAGGAAAAAAAATCACCTAAATCTACATCCAACACATTAGCATGAGAAAAAGTCATCATAAAATTAATGCAACATTCTCTTAATTCGTTATCATCCAACAATCTCAACTTCTTTGAATCAAACAAGAATTCAAAATATTATCAAATGTCATTAATTGTTAAATCTATTCTTCAGCGAAGCATTTCCATATCCACAACAACTAGGAAGTAATTAACTCGGAAAGAATCCTCAGCTGATTGTATTTTTACATCGTGATCAATTTTATCAAATTGTCTTTTTCTAATAATATAACGTCTAGTTGGAAACGTAAACTCTACATTCATCCCATATGTAAGACTTTTGGCAATATTCATATTAGAGCCAAACCTTTCATCTCTATATTTCTCAAAAAATACCGTCACACCTTCTAATTGCTTTATAGTAGCAATAATGAACATAGATTTAGATGGCAACTTTTTACTCACCATTTTAATAGCGAATAGAATATCATACCAAATAACCATATCAAGTACAAACTCAAAACTCTCAAATACACTAACTAAACTTTCTGCTTCACTCTTTGGCTTAACATCATCACGTGATTTAGATAATTCCATCAAAACCAATCATATTTGAGGAGCTTGAATTGTAATAGCTTTAACAATTTTTAGACAATGATTTCATGGTTAAGTTTAAAACATTATCAAGTAAAACATTCCATCTTCTAGGAGAACTTGAAAATAATGAATATATGCATTGCATAACTTTAAAAAATGAAACAACTTTAACACAAGAATGTGTCATATCATTAAGAGTAAGATTAAGATTATGATAAGCACATGACATATATATTCTCTCGAATTTATTTCAAGTAATCACTTTTGGACCGCTTAGTGTTTTCTCTTCATAGAAGAACCATTACATTATCTTTGACCCTTTACATTATAAAAATTAAGATCAAGAGACATATATGCATTCAATAATTCATTGAAAAGTTATAATCTAGATGTGCCATCTGCCTTTAAAGACTCTAAAAAGTACTCCTTTATTTTTACTTTTTTATTTGACGTATTCACACATCGTACTAAAAAACTCATTTGTTCTTGATGGCTCAAATCTAGGGTACAATCAAGAATGATAAAAAAGTATTTTGCCTCTTTAATGATCCCTATGATAAAACTTCTAACACTATGGGCCAATAGAGAAATCAACTCATTTTGAATTTTGTGACTAAGATAATGATGATGAATTTCATGATTTTGAATATGTCTATGATGATCTTACATTATTTCATCCAATTCAAAAATCTTCTCAATCAATCCTAAAAAATTACCATTACTATCTTAGTAAAGTTTCTCATTGGATCCTCCAAAAGCCAAATTATATTTAGCAAGATATTTCAGAACAGAAACTATTCTTATCGAAACTTGTCTCCAACGTTCTTTCTTCTATACAATTTCTTTTTGCAAATCTTTATTAATTGTTTGATTTTTGCTTAATCTTACTCTTAATTCATTCCAAGTTCTCATATTAGTCATATGCTCAATGCAATTCTCATGTTCTTTAAATCTCTCACTAAGATCTTCCAATCTCTAAATCCATCATTTGCTAATGTACTTTGTTTGCTATTAGATTTGAATAACTTACAACAAAAAGAATATACTTTATCTATATTTTTACAGTAAATCAACCATTTTCTATCGCTAATCTCTCTAGTACTCAAATTTTTATAATAATAAGAATATGAAAAATGATGACAGGTATTGTCTAAAGGAAATATAAGATTCAAGTCTCTTATAGGCCCTTTTTCAAATAAAATGTCCCTTATTTTATTATCAAGATTATCCCAATTTCTAGGATCATAAATATCCAATGTAGGGATTAGTTGCTCATCTGCCCTTGAATTTTCTAAAGTGGATGCAATTGGTATATGATCATGCTCACTCAAATTTCTAATATCCTCATGAATATGAATCTCATCACTTAAGTTTTCTTTATGTTGATCAAAACTATCTTCACCTAATTCCTCTAGATTCTCACTAGAGGATCAAGATTATCCCAATTTCTAGGATCATAAATATCTAATGTAGGGATTCGTTGCTCATCTTCCCTTGAATTTTCTAAAGTAGATGCATTTGATACATGATCGTGCTTACTTAAATTCCTAATACCCTCATGAATATGAATCTCATCACTCAAGTTTTCTTTATGTTGTTCAACACTACTTTCACCTAATTCATCGAGATTCTCACTAGAGGAGTTTACTCTTTTAATAAATTTATTAATTGCTCCTTTTTAGGATTCTATCAATTGTTCTACTTGTTTCCTTTTTTTCTTTTTTCACTTCCAAATAAATGGTTTTTAGGCATCATAATATAAATCAATTATAGTACAATTAGACTAGAAAAAGAACAAAAGTACTTGTATGGAATTAGAAGAAGCATGCAGGCACAACAGAACACTAATAGGTTGACAATATATCACGAAGATATATCAATGATATTATACCTGTGACAGAGGAAAAAATAAATAGCAAAATTTAATATCCAATGGTAAAAATGAAAAAACAAAGAGCAAATTTTAATGATAGAGAAACACTAATTTCTAAAAGTACAAGAAATTAACATACATAGGAGAAAATATAGCAAATTATATTCTAAGTTATTAAATATTTTAAATTCGCCAAGTCAAATATTGTCCTATTCTGTAAGTTTTGGAAATGATTGACTATTATTTTTATTATTATTTATATCATACAAATTTTTATAATAAAGGAAACCATTTATGTAGTCTTTGAATTGAGTAACTTAAATTATTTGATTTAGTCATATTATTTCTAAACTTATGTGAACCTCTACAAAAATATAAATCCAACAATTATTACATGCGTCGAAAAATATAAAAAAAAATTACAATTATAAAAATTAAATTATTTATTAACGTCTAATTATATTTTTATAAATAATAAGTAATCCAAAAATAAAAAAAGGAGAAACACAATTAAATACAATATCATTTAATATTAATGTTCATATTTAAAATGCTAATATAATGTCCATATTAATGACAAATTACAAATTAATTATAACATATTCAATTATTTAATAAACTAAAAGACAATTGCTGGTTCTTTCGAGTGTTGGAGCTGACAGAACTAACAAAGTTCAATATTTCACAACATTCCGTGAGTTAAAAGCCAAAGTGTTTCAAATCGGGGCAGTATACAATTCCGGACAAATATGCACGAGGTAAAACAATGGCTTTAATCAGGGCATGAAGCCATTGTTATTCGGTACTCATGTGCTTGCCTGTGCATGCATCGTTTTGTCCTGGATGACTACTCAGTTGTAAAAGCTTGAATCTTTATGGTTAAAGACAAAAAGCTTCAACTTTATTTGTTTGTCGGAAAAGTATGTAAGGACATAAGCTGTAAAACTAGAGTCTCCCACTGGAGGGAGCTAATGTCATTATACTAAAGCAACTTGTGCACCAGAAGCAACATCAGTCTTCATCGATCTCATTTAGAACCAAAGTCTATGAGGAAGGTGCGAATTTCCATTGGGGAAAGCTCAACAACTAGTGTTTCTGGGTTCACAGGCCCTCCTCTTACCACCTTTAGCTCTTCTTCAGAAGCGCCTTCTACTTTCCAAACCAGTCTCTTCTTCTCCATTTCTGCTCTTCCTTGGTTGGCGGACAAACTAGTCTCTGTTATCTTGTTTATCTGATATTCGTTTAAGATTGAAATATTATTAGACTTTTGGGGCATCAGTAAGCCTTAAAGATGTCATTTTTATGCGACCATTTTGTCTTACATTCTTAGAAGGAAAGACCCTTTTTAGCTCTACTCTTGCCATAGTCGACAGATTCTTGTCTTCCCCAATCTTGTATTTGATGCGCCAAAAGAGAGAAATACTTAGAAATTGAAATGGGACAAAAAACAGAACGTGAAGTGTAGAAAACGGAAGAGAACAGCTTGGTGCAAACCTCGTATAAGTGTGCCAACCGAAGTAGAACTTTTCCATCCTCCAATTCCTGTAATTTTAGTAATGAGTGAGATATTGAACTCTTAAGTGGGATTGTCCTGTACAATTTCTTAAGATACGCCTTCAAGATGCTAATAATGAGCAAAGATCAATTGAGTCTCAGTTGTAGTTTCGATGCAGAGAATGATTTGTCAACCATTAGCACAGTTAATTACTTGGAGATTTTCTACAATGGAAGTGAAGATTACACACCTGAAGAGTTACAATTGCCACATTGTCAGGTAAAACATAAGAAGGATCCATCCCAGAAAAGGTTGTAACATGAGACTTCGTCCAACTATCTGCATCCTGAAATATAACATAGACCATGAGACCACTACCGTTTAGCCGTATTGCCAACAGAAATGTCTCAGTGCCTGCAGTTTCACCTGCTCCGCGAAGGCTAGGAGGAATGGAGAATATATCTCTTGGCCATATGATCGGCGCCACTTGGCTCCTTCGCCGACAGGATCTATTCTGAGGTAATAGCTCCCCACAATCTGTAAACACAATTAAAATTGATTTGAACTCAATGCTTAAATGTGACTTCTGAGGTGAGCTGAGTCCTTGCTTACTGTCAATCCTGTGCACCCATTGTGAACACAAACTGTTTCATTCAACGCCCCTACTACACCTCTTGAATCATCTTCGACTAACCTCCTGTATGAAAGGAGACGACTGGTTAACATATCAAAGGTATGACAGACAATGCTTGCTAATTTACTTGCAGGATTAGATTTTAGGAAGAAGAACCTGTGGACCATGATTTCTAATTGTCCATCAACAATACTTGATCCTCCTACAGCTCGATCAACCAGGATCGATACCTCTGAAATGTTGTCCTTCATGTACATTCCAAGATTAATCTGGATTGAAGAGAATACCATAAGATGACTGAAACAATTACCAGTTACTCATGTATACAACCGAAACTTTGAATTGTAAGTTTAGATGGTGATGTCGCTACACTACTGTATGATATTCTAAATTCTACTACAATTAACTATTTAGCTCTTATCATTCTTTTGTTGTGAAAAATTGGGACTTGCATACATCTGGTTAAAGCTAAAATGAAACTAAAAAATTAAGATAAAATAAACACACAGATTTTACATGAAAATTTTTAAATTAGGGTAAAAACTATAGACAAGGATATAAGAATTTTACTACTAAAAAACTGGAGAATTACATAAAAAAACTAGACACACAAAAATACACAGAATATTTTTGTCCCTAGTTTTTTCCCTCTCTCACTTCATGTCCCTCTTTTTCTGCTTGTTGTGTGTTTCTTCATGCTACTCCTACCTTTTTATAAGCAAGAGTGCCTTATGTGAATGGCTGACAAAATGGTCAGCCATTTTGTCTTTGCTAGGCATGGTAGGCACCGAATTCGATGCCTACCAGTCATAATTATTGACAATTCTCTCACTTGAAGATTTGATTGATAATAAAAAATATCGTCACTCCATTCTTTTCTACCTTATTGCTTGATGTTGCTTACGTTTCTGTCAGGCTACATGAAGATCGACACTACATAAACTTGTCAACGTTAATTGCTTTTGTCATAAAATTTGCCAAGTTGTCTATTGTATGAATTTTCTGCATGTCTACCGTTCCTTCTTCCACTTTCTCATGAACGAAGTGATATTGAACTTAAATGTGTTTTGTCTTTGAATGAAATGTTGGATTCCTTGCAAGACGCAAGCCACTTTGGTTATCACAAAATAGAGTAATGTTCTCTTGTTTGCATTCAAGTTCTTCCAACATCAACTTCATCTACACTGCTTCTTTACTAATTTGTGTAGCTACTACATATTCTGCTTCTATTGTACATGTAGCCACAACTGAATGCAATTTTGAAACCCAGCTCACAGTTCCTTTAGTTAGTGTAAACACATATCTTGTAGTGGATTTACTTTTATCAAGATTACCTGCATAATCAACATCAACATATCCTCTAACAGTAAAATCTGATCCTCCATAACATAATACAACATTCAAGGTTCCCCTAATGTATTTGAGAATTATCTTCACAGTATTCCGATGCTCTCGACTAGGATTCGCAATGTATTGACTAACTACTCCCATTGCATGTGCAATGTCCGGTCTTGTACAAATCACAACGAATATTAAACTTCCCACTGCTGATGCATGCGGTACTCGAGACATCTCCATCTTCTCTTTTTCATTGCTAGGACTCATATTTGAGGATAACTTGAAATTAATAGGAAGAGGGGTAAAAGTTGACTTACAATATTGCATATTGAAACGTCGCAAGATCTTCTTTATATAATTCTTTTGAGAAAGTCAAATCTTCCTATTATTTTTGTCTCGGTGAATTTGCATCCCTAGAATCTTGTTTACTGGTCCCAAGTCCTTCATTTTAAATTCCCTAGTGAACTGTGCCTTCAATTCTTTGATACGATCTTTGTTTGAGCCTGCAACCAACATGTCATCCACATATAAAGGCAAAACTATAAAATCATCTTTATCAAACCTCTTGAAATATGTACAAGGGTCCGCATTCAGTCTGCTATATCCAAAGCTCATGATGAAGGATAAAATCTCTTATACCAACATCTCGGTGCCTGCCTGCTTTAGATCGTATAGAGATTTGTTCAACCTGCAAATCAAGTTCTCTTTTCCTTGTTCTTTAAAACCTTCTAGCATATAAATTTCTTCTTCATGATCTCGATGAAGAAATGCAGTTTTCATATCTAACTGCTTAAGATGCAAGTCAAATGTAGCACGTATTGCTAGGACTACTCAAACTGTAGTGAGTCGAACCATAGGAGAAAATATTTCATTGAAGTCAATTCCTTCCTTTTAAGCATATCTTTTCACCACCAATCTAACATAATATTGCTCTACTTGATCGTCACTACATCGTTTGATCTTATAAACCCATTTATTACCAATAAGTTTTCTTCCTTGTGGTTGTGATACCATCTCTCATGTCTTATTCTTATACAGAGCTTCAATTTTTTCTTACATTGCTGCAATCTACTGAGATGCATTTGAACTATTCATTGTTTCTTGAAGAGTTGATGACTTTCTGTTCTCAATTAAAAGACAGTATGCAATATTACTCTCTATAATATAATCTGAGTGCCAACTCGATGCTCTTTTTGTGCGAGTTGATCTCCAAGTATCTGAAACATCATGTTTGACTAGTTCTTGCTCCTTGTTCTCTAGTGCAGCTTCTGAAGAATCATTTTGATCCAATTCCCTTTCAACATGTACTGTTGTAGTCTCTGAATTATCTTTTGAAGTGTTAACATCTTTTTTTTTGCTCTTGATCATTATCTTTCAAGAACATAGCATCTCTACTGATAACAATTTTGTAAGCAGTGGGATCCCACAGACGATACCCCTTTAATCCTTCAACATATCCTAAGAAAATATATTTTCTGGATTTTGGATCCAACTTTATAGTTTCTTGGGCATTGAACATCAAATAAGCAAGACTTCTAAATCTATGGAGGTTTGAATAATCCATTGGTTTACCAGTCTACATCTCCATCGGTGTTTTCAACTTAATTGCAGTTGATGGAGCCCGATTCATCACATAACAAGTCGTATTAATTGCTTTTGCCCATAATTTCTTGTCTAAGCTTGCAGTTCTCATCATCGCTCTTGTTCTTTCCAATAGAGTTCTGTTCATCCGATCCACCACTCCATTCTGTTGAGAAATGTATGCCGTTGTGAACTGCTTTCTGATGCCTTTTTGCTTGTAGAATACATCAAATTCTTTACTAGTATATTTGCCTTCAATATCTGAGCACAAATACTTAATCTTCTTACCAGATTCGAGTTCCCTCCGCTCTTTGTAAAATTTGAAAATTGGAAACATATCGACCTTCCTCTTGATAGGAAACACCCAATATCTCCTCGACTAATTATCAATGAATGATACAAAGAAATTTGGTTCTCCTAGGGATGTCACTGGTGCTTGCCATGCATTAGAGTGAATCAATTCTAGAATTTCTTTGCTTCTGAATTTTGATATGTTGAACTTCAATCAACGCTGCCTACTCACAATGCAATGCTCACAGAAGGGTGATGATACCTTTGTGAGACCTGTAAGTAAATTCTTCTATGCAAGTATCTTCATTCATTGTTCAGACATGTGTCCAAGCTTTTTATGTCATGTCATTGCATATTTTTCACCTAAACTCGTCACAGTAACTGATACTTCTCCTTCTTGCAAAGTTTTTCCCTTCAGCACGTACAAATTTGTAGCTATATTCTTTGCTTTCAGGAATACAAGTGCTCCTTTAATCATCTTCATGATCTTGTTCTAAATCTCAAATTTGAAACCGAGATCATCTAGTTGCCCTACAGACAACAAATTTTTCTTCAGGCCCTCCACATGTCGCACTTTTTTAATAGACTGAGTTGTCCCATCATACATCTTTAACTGGATGGTGTCGATACTAATGATCTTCAGAGCTTGATATTTATAGCTGTACACAGATCTCCTAGAGATAAATTCATACTGATGGAACAATTCTCTTCGAGAAGTCATATAAAAAGTAGTTGCTGAATCGAGAAGCCATATATCAACAAATCTTCTTTTGCCTCCAATAGTTGTTGCCGCTTCACAGACCATTGCATCTCCATCATCTGAAGTGTTTGCCACATTTTCTTAAGGAATATAATCTTTCTTATTTAGATTCCAACAATCCTTCTTCAAGTGTCATTTCTTGCCACAATTGTAGCACTTGAAATTCTTCTTACTCCTGGATTTCGATCTACCATAACTATGACCCCCACTTGGGTCATATTTCATTGATCTTCCTCTCGTTACCGCTAGCCTGTCTTCCTTACTTTTTCGTCGATTCTCTTCTTCTAGAATAACAACTGTAATATTGTCAAAGACTAGAGTGTTTGTGTTGTTTGTTAAATTTGCGACGAGTTGATCGTACGAATCTGGTAGACTTTGGAGTAGAAGTTTTACACGTTCACTTATCTCTATCGCGTGCCCTAATGATGTGAGTTGGGAAAATAGAGTATATAAAGTATTTAAGTGCTCCGTCACCGAAGTGGATTCCGCCATGCATAAAGTGTATAGTTTGCTCTTCAAAAAAAATTTATTGTGGAGTGATTTAGCCTTGTACAATTTTGTGAGATGATCACATATTTCCTTCGTTGTCTTCTTCTCCTCTATGCTGTATAATACTCCATCAACTAGTGCTAGGTGAAGATTAACTACAACATTTCTGTCCATCTCGTTCTACTTTTTATCTGTAATTCCAGCTGGCTTTTCACTAATAGCCACCAAACAATTGTCTTTACTTAAGATTGCCTTTATTTTTCAACTTCCACAATAAGAAATTGCTCCCATTGAAATTTTCAATTTCGTACTTTGCCGCCATTGCTGCTACAATGAACACTTTAAGAATAATGACTTCAGAAGGGTGAATAATAATCTAACTTATCTTTTGATGTGGAGGATCTACTTTTAGTGGCAACCACAGAGTATATCATAAGCAAATATACACATCTAAAGACTAGCTCTGATACCACTTGTTATGAAAAATTAGGACTTGGATAAAGTCGGGTCGCATCTAAAATAAAACTGAAAATATTGAAGATATAATAGACACATAGATTTTATGTGAAAATTTATAAATTATGGTAAAAATCACGAACAAAGATAGAAGAAATTTACTGCTGAAAAATTAGAGAATTACAAGGAGAAAAAATTAGACCCACAAAAATACACATAATTTTTTTGTCTCTCTTTTTTTTTTTTCTCTCTCACCTCACGTCTCTCTTTTTCTACTTCTTGTGTGTTTCTTCATGCTAACGGTAGGACTGCCTTATGTAAATGACTGACAAAATGGTCACCTATTTTATCCCCATGCCTAGCAGCCACAATTGTTGACATCTTCATGTATTATATCTCAATGCATTTTTTGCATAATCACTAACTATCCAAGCAGGCTGGAAGAAAAAGAAGTTTGTTAATCTTTATTATGCTCTACCAAGTTGTTCACCCTGAAACTCCTAAAGTATCCTGCAGTTTTTCTACATGGGGAAAAATGATCTTGCAGTAACTGATTATGTAAGCGTAATCAGAAAGTTAGATTGTTACCGGGTAATAATTTCCTGCAACAGGTTGGTTTACTTTGAGGTCCCAGTCTTTTCTGTAGTCTCGAATCTGCATAATAATACTTCTGTGACACAGATGCAAGGAACACCAATCCTTTTAGAACATTTAGCAGACCAAATAAGGAACATACCCTTTCAAGGAAATCACGTCCATTGGAATCTGTATAGAATACTTTGTGGTTTTTCATAGTTGTCACGAGTTTAGTTATGACCTCTTTGCCAATTCCATCATCAATCGGTATTGGTCCGACCTGATGTTGAGAACATTGTTAAGTGAGAATTGTTCCTCCCATACAATTGAATCTTCAAAGAAACATCTAAAGGCAGAACATAAATTTACATGAGCAAAATTTTATTAGACTTACAGTGAACTCAAACTCAGCATGTTCTTTTCCCTTGTATAATCTGGTCACCTGTGCAAGGATGGATCTGTCAAAGATACTACCAGCAAGATACTTTCAAGAAGCATTATACTATATTTGTGAACTGAAAGAGATAATTGTATCTGTTGTAAACAGTTTCTCTCAGTGAACTACAAATTGAAAGAGCAACCTTCCCCTAGCAAATTCAGTTGGCCCTCTAGGTTGATGGTATCATTGTAAGTAAGCAATCTTCCTGAGATTGTACCAACATTTTTACTGGAATACATTTCTGTTTCTGGACTTGGAGAAACTATCTGGTTGCTGATGACTGTACAATGAGATAAAATACCTGATGAATCCACGAATTTATTCTTTGATGTACTTCATGAAACAAAGGTCCCCGCAAAATCATGAAGTCAACCTGAAAAATAGACTCATATTTACTCATTAAGAGCAAACACTAGTGAGCTAAGCTCTTCAGAAGGCCTTTCCTACCTGTCCTTCAGATTTGATGGGATAGGTACCATTCGGCCGGAAGATGTACGCTCCAGAGGCCTTCAGAAAGTTAAGTTCCACAGAATTTAAACAAGCTTCTCAATGCATGATGGCACAACAATACACTAGAGTTGATAGTGAAGTGAACAAAATGTCAACTCAAGGAGAGTGCTGTAATACCTTTGAGTCCTGGTCGCCTTCGTACCCAGCATAATAGCCATATGATTGTTCCAAAGATGCTTTTACCTTTAATTTAGGATTGAAATGACTTAGGTGCAAATTCTTTTCCGAATTGACAGCAATACCTTATTACTTGACAGCTAGAGTAAATCTCCATGAATAATAAACATATTGGGATGAAGAATTGGAAAGCAACATACCGAGCTTCTGCTATTTATGTACTCAGTAAGCTTCCCTTCTTTCCTGGAATAAATTAGTTTCAGATTTCCAGGCCCTATTTCGATTCTATCAGTTTGTGCACATTCTATAGTAGGCATTTGCATGACAGAAGTAGTAGCTGGACATAAAGAGAACAAGCATAACAAAATTTCCATGTTAAAGCTATAATTAAACTTTCTTCTCTATGAGAACTATTTCATGTGTAACGACACCATGCTTACCACCATGTTTAGCAGCTGAGGTATCAATTGAGATAAAATAAGTGTTGAAACCCAAAGGAGGTACGGATGCTGAAAATGCAAGCCAGTATTTGGGAGTCACATTGGGAGAGATACCCAAATAGGCTTCGGAATAGTAGTTTCTAATGCTTATGGAGGCATTCAATAGAGGTAAGATCTGCGACTCAATTTCTCTTCCTTTTGAATCTTTAAGCATGACATTCTCGTTCAGAACCTACAGCAAGTTAGGAAGGTGTAAAGATACACATAAGCTATACACAATGTGCAAGTAAAGCTATCGTCTTTTACCAGAATTTCTTGGCTACTATATACTTTGTGAAACTTTATGATGTCCAGTCCTGAGAACTATACAAGTATTGTATATTCTACTTGTATGTGCTTTTTATTCGTTAAAAACGAGCATTCAACAGGAAATTAGATGTTCAAGTAGCAAAAAGGCTGGCTAAATTAGAGTGATGAGGATAACTGACAGGAATTCTTATGATGTCATATCTTTTCCATCCCAAAGAATTATAGACGACTACCACCTGTAGAACAGATAGCATGGGATGATTATATAGATTTTAGTAAAACAAAACAACTGTTCTTGGAATGATTACAAAACTTAGAAGTCCTTACCAAGTTTTTTCCTTTCAATAGATTAACCTCTGATGCTGGACAGTAACTTATATTCAGAAGGGGGCACTGAAACAGTTTAAAGGACACAAACAATTACAGTAGATCCAACATGTAATATTAATCAAGAACCAGATCAAGGCTTTCAAATCTTGAATTAGAAACAGTCTATGAACTTGTTGTTTTTTCGTCCCTTAGACTGGTAAAAATTCTTCTAACTCTGCCTTGAGTGGTTCAATGTTATTGTTAAAAAAAATACTGTGCAGTGATGGCTGATACAAAGTAAAACAAGTGCGCATTTGATATGATTGTGTTTACCTGTTGAAATTTGTTGACTTGATTCATGCAACCAGTTTTTGATTTCATATTTACCATGCAAGAAAGAGATCTTCCAACCACTTCTTCAGCCTGCAAGAAACATTTTTAGATTTGGAGCAATTCAAATTTAGCAAAGACTCAGGAAAAGTGAAAACAAACCTCTGTGTGGCCTATTGACAACCTTTTCGCATAATCATTAGCAACATGCTGCTTCTCTGTGCCAGAAACTCCATCATGATGTTGAGCAATTGCTAAAGCATCAGCTAAAGATTCTGTATTAGGTCCTAATTTACTTCTTCCTTTAAAAAATTCTAACTGCCTTGCTGCCTGTAAGAGAATTTGCATTCGAATGAGAATAATCTATTTCAAGTATTTCACCAGGCAAATCACATTGTTCTTACCAAATAATAGCCACTCAATTTTCTAACATAACCTTTAAGGGCTGGTCTACTTGTAAAATATCCTGTCCAATAAGCATTTTCCATGTCTGCATATCTGATAAATTTGAACCATATTGGACAGGTTAAAATTGAGAGGAGAAGCTACATACAAGTAAAACTAAATCGGTATTGTAGATAACGGAAAGTAGTCATCTGTTTTGAGAGGCCAGGATTCGTTTGTAGCATGTTTAGCATCAGTGTACATTGAGGGGGTTGAGTATAGAGCATTGACACGCCCGTCCTGCAAACGTTTGAATCCAGTACTTAATTGGCATCAGGATTCAGAGAAATTAATATGATCTAAAGATCCCATGAAGTATGAGAAAACTATCATAAGAAGATTGAACCTGCGTCGGAAAGGCAGATGGCTTGAATAGATCCCACCAAGTCAGGATCATCAGAAAAGATGATTCAATCATCAGAAGATGATAAAATCTTCTTTCTTTATTATACGAACATATGATTTTGTATTATTCTTTTTGGAAGTAAAATGATTCTACTAAACACAAGTAGTTAGCTATTTGCAGCCTCAATAAGCTTCATGAGCTGCCTTGATGAGGACAAACCTGATTTACATAGTTGATAAGTTTGTCCATTTGTTTAAACCATGTCTCAGCATATTGATACT
>JANSVA010000006.1:40848606-40859622 GCA_025504915.1 Erythroxylum reticulatum
CTACCAAATCTTTCCAAACTTCAACTGCAGAGTCAACCAGATTACACTTTGTGCGATTGAATCTGTTACCGATCGTAGTAGCCATGACAGGACCATTGTATTACATCTTTCCCAGTAAATAAATAGAGGATCTTCTCTTTCTGGTGTCGTGATGGTTCCATCAATAAATTTGTGTTTGTTTTTTGACAGCAGGGCCATTCGGATGGATCTTGCCCATAAATGATAGTTGGTACCTGTCAAGAGAGAAGAGACAAGGACTAAGGATGGATTTTCATTTGGATGAAGATAAAAAGGACTGACTGGGTGATCTTCTGCTCGAATAACATTTTGGAATTGTGTTTGATGATGTGTTTAATTAGCAAGACTGGCATACGAAGGATCAGCAACCCCTGACATGAGGATGATGAAAGAAACAACAAATAGTAGAGAAAAGAAAAGATGGAGTCTGCAGAGAGAAGAGTATCTAGCTTATTCAATTCTCTGATACCATGACAAAAGATGTAATACAGAAGAATACCTTTTGACTCACATTTTATTGCATGAACCTAACCCTTATATAGGTTGGTTTGTTTACAATTTGTCATAACAGATCATGTGAGTGTAACAGAAAAGATACCCTCCTAGGTGTAAAAAAAAAAGAAATAAAAGTGGGTCAAAATAATAGAACTGGACTAAAATAAATGGACTGGATTATTGGCCCATTGTACCAAGCCCGATAGTTTAAGCATCTAACCCAATTAACTGACCCATTCGTGTTTTAGCTTCTAGGTTTTTCTCCTCACTTCGTTTCTCTTCACAAATCTCTTGAATTGAATAAATAAGTCCTCTTATACCTAATCAAATTTTCTAGTTGATTCTCAAGTAAAGTTATATATTTTGGGAAACAACATACTGCTTTAAATTTTGATAACTTAAATATATAACTATAGCGAGTATAGTCATTAACAAATAGGATGAAATAAGTACCTCCATGCCTTACTCTCACATCCATTTAGCCATAAACATCTTAATGAGTTAGTCAACAAGTTCTTTAAGTTTAAGTTTTATTTAACCTATTAATCAAACACCATTTTCTTCCACTTTCAAACCCTAATCACATCTTGTATATAGTTTTAAAGTATAAATGGGTTTGATGTTTAATATTTTAAATTAATAGATTAATTTTGAATATTATTAAATATTAAAATTTTAATGCCATCCGTGACCATTTACCTTATTTCAGAAGAGTGCAGTATAAAATTCAAAAGAACTCAGCTTTGGTAACGACATGCTGGTATACATCAAGTGTCTCGAGAAGGAATTTCCACAAATATGCACGAGGTAAAAAAATGACTTTAATCAGGGAATGAAGCCATTGTTATTCGAAAGTGATGTGCCTGCCCGTGCTTGCATCGTTTGGTCGTGGATGACCACTCAATTGTAAAAGCTTGAATCTTTATGGTTAAAGACAAAAGGATTCAACTTTATTTATTTCTTGGGGAAGTATGTCAGCACATAAGCTGTAAAACTACGGTCTCCCACTTTTAGTGGGAGTGATGCCATCTATACTGAAGCAACTTGTGCACCAGAAGCAAAATCGATCTCATTTAGAACCAAAGTCTATGAGGAAGGTCCGAATTTCCATTGGAGACAGCTCAACAACTAGTGTTTCTTGGCTTACAGGGCCTCCTCTTACCACCTTTTGCTCTTCTTCGGAACCGCCTTCTACTTTCCAAACCAGTCTCTTCTTCTCCATTTCTGCTCTTTCTTGGTTGGCGGACAAACTAGTCTCTGTTATCTTGTTTATCTGATAATTCATTTAAGATTGAAATATTATCAGACTTTTGGAGCATCAGTAAGCCTTAAAAGATGTCATCTTTATGCGAACATTTTGTCTTACCTTCTTAGAAGGAAAGACCCTTTTTAGCTCTACTCTTGCCATCGTCGACAGATTCTTGTCTTCCCCAATCTTGTATTTGATGCGCCAAAGAGAGAAATAGTTAGAAATTGAAATGGGGATGAAACTCAGAACGTAAAGTGTAGAAAACAGGAGAGAACTGCTTGGTGCAAACCTCGTATAAGTGTGCCAACCGAAGTAGAACTTTTCCATCCTCCAATTCCTGTAATTTTAGAGATGAGTGAGTTATTGAACCCTAAGTGGGATTTTCTTGTACAATTTCTCAAGATACGCCTTCAAGATGCTAATAATGAGCAAAGATCAATTAAGTCTCAGTTGTAGTTTCGATTCAGAGAATGATTTGCCAACCATTGGCACAGTTAATTACTTGAGCAGATTTTCTGCAATGGAAGAGAAGATTACACACCTGAAGAGTTACAATTGCCACATTGTCAGGTAAAACATAAGAAGGATCCATCCCAGAAAAGGTTGTAATATGAGACTTTGTCCAACTATCTGCATCCTGCAATATGTTGATAGAACATGAGACTACTTCAACCTCAGTTAACCGCATTGCCAAAGGAAATGTCTCAGTGCCCGCAGTTTCACCTGCTCTGCGATGGCTAGGAGGAGTGGAGAATATATCTCTTGGCCATATGATCGACGCCACTTGGCTCCTTCGCCGGCAGGATCGATTCTGAGGTAATACTTCCCAACAATCTGTAAATACAATTATAATGGATGTGAACTGAATGTTTGTGAAGTCTATAACTCTGAGGTGAATGAGTTTGTGCTTACAGTCAATCCTGTGCATTCATTGTGAACACAGACTGTTTCATTCAACGCCTCTCCCACTCCTCTTGAATCATCTTTAAGCAACCTCCTGTAGGAAAGGAAATGACTAGTTAACATAACAAATTATGACCAAAAATGGTTGCTACCTGACTTTTAGAATTGGATTTTAGGAAGAAGAACCTGTGGACCATGAGTTCTAATTGTCCATCGACAACACTTGATCCTCCTATAGCTCGATCGACCAGGATAGATACCTCTGAAATGTTGTCCTTTATGTACATTCCAAGATTAATCTGGATTGAGGAGAACATCATAAGATGCCTGAAACAATTATCAGTTACACAGGTATGTGCAAGCAAAACTTTAGTATGTCAGTTTACTTTAGAAGGGTGCAACATTGCTACTGTCCTACTGTCCGATATTTTCAATTTTATTACTTTACTATTAACTCTTTTCTTCATCTGTTGCATCTCAATGCATTCTTTGCACAGTCACTTATTGTCCAAGCGGCCTGGAAGAAAAGGAAGTATCTTAATCTTTATTATGATCTGACAAGTTGTCCACCCTGAAACTTGTAAAGTATCCTGTACACCTTCTACAGAGGGAAAAAATGATGTTGCAGTAATTGATTATGTGAGCATAATTATAAAGGTAGATTATTACCGGGTAATAATTTCCTGCAATAGGTTGATTTACTTTCAGGTCCCAGTCTTTTCTGTAGTCTCGAATCTGCATAACAGTAATTCTGTGACACAGATGCAACATGCACCAGCCCTTTCAGAACATTTTTAGAAGACCAAATAAGGAGCATACCCTTTCGAGGAAATCACGTCCGTTAGAATCTGTATAGAATTTTTTGTTGTTTTTTGTAGTTGTCATGAGTTTAGTTATAACCTCTTTGCCAATTCCATCATCAATCGGGATTGGTCCAACCTGATGTTGAGAATATTGTTAGTGACAATTGTTCCTCCCTTACCAACTCTTCAAAGCAACTTCTTAAAGCAGAAAGATTGATTTACTTGATGAAAATTTTGTTACACTTACAGTGAACTCAAACTCTGCATGTTCTCTTCCCTTGTATAATCTGGTCACCTGCAAGAATGGGTCAGACAGAGTACCGGCAGATAATTTTACAATGCATGATACTATGTTGTGAATTGGAAGAGATAGTTTCATCTTTTGAAAACAAATTGAATGAGCAACCTTCCCCCAGCAGACCAGTCAAGCCTTTAGGCTGATGGTATCATTTGTCAAGAAGCAATCTTCCAGGGATTGTACATAACGTCCTATAACGGTTCCTGGACTTCGGGAAACTAACAACTGGGTGCTGATGATTGTACAATGAGGTAAAATACCTGATAAATCCATGAATTTGTTCTTTGATGTACTTCGTGAAGCAAAGGTCCTCGCAAAATCGTAAAGTCAGCCTGAAATATAGATCGTAAAGTCAGCCTAAAATATAGACTCCATATACGCTGAACAGCAAACACATAGTTGTTCCGAGTCAAGCTGTTCAGAAGCTTTCCTACCTGCCCTTCGGGTTTGATGGGATAGGTACCATTCGGCCGGAAGATGTATGCTCCAGAGGCCTTCAGAAAGTTAAGATCCCCAGAACTTAAACAAGCTTCTCCATGCATGATGGAACAACAATATGGTAATAGTGAAATGGGCAAACCTGTGAATGCTGGTCGCCCTCGTACCCAGCATAATAGCCATATGTTTGTTCCAAAGATGCTTTTACCTTTAACTTGAGATGGAAATGAGTTACAAATTCTTTTCAGAAATGAAAGCAATACTTTATTTCTTAAAACATCAAGGAAAATCTCCATGAATAGTGAACACGCTGTGATGAAGTAAGTGGAATGCAATGTACCGAGCTTCTGCTATTTATAAACTGAGTAAGCCTTCCTTCTTTCCTGGAATAAATTAGTTTCAGATCCCCAGGTCCTATTTCAATTCCATCAGTTTGTGCTAATTTTGTACCTGGCCTTTGCATGTCAGAAGTAGTAGCTGCAGAACAAGCATAACGAAATTTTCATATTAAAAGCTACGAATACACTTTCTTCTCCATGAGAGGTACTTCAGGTGCACCAATCATCATTACCATCCTGTTTAGCCGCTGAGTTATCAATGGAGATAAAGTAAGTGTTGAAACCCAGAGGAGGTATCGATGCCGAAAATGCAAGCCAGTATTTAGGAGTCACATTTGGAGAGATACCCAAATAGGCTTTAGAATAGTATTTTCTTATGCTTAAGGAGGCATTCAACAGAGGTAAAATCTGTGACTCAATTTCTCTTCCTCTTGAATCTTTAACTGTGGCATTCTCATTCAGGACCTACAGCAAGTTAGGAAGGTTAGAAGATACAAATACAATATAACTACTGTACAAGTGAAGCTGTCGGCTTTTACCTAGAGTTTACTTGGGAAACCATATCTATATGTTTCATAACAGACGTCTGTCCAGTCCTGAGAACTATTTAATTATTGTATATTCCACTTCTATGTGCTTTCTTATTGTTAAAAATGAGCATCATACAGGAATCAGATGTTTCTATTCAAAGTTTAGGCGCTAGTTCGAGTAATAAGGAGTACTGACAGGAATTCTTATGATATCATCTCTTTTCCATCCCAAAGAATTATAGATGACTACCACCTGTAGAGCAGATAGCA
This sequence comes from Erythroxylum reticulatum, assembly GCA_025504915.1. Lineage (NCBI taxonomy): Eukaryota > Viridiplantae > Streptophyta > Magnoliopsida > Malpighiales > Erythroxylaceae > Erythroxylum > Erythroxylum reticulatum. Next base: position 40,853,949 of record JANSVA010000006.1, read on the forward strand.
TGAGATGATTATATAAAGTTTGGTGAAACAAAATAACTGTTGTTGGAATGATTACAAAACTTCTTAGAAGTCCTTACCAAGCTTTTTCCTTTTGATAGATTAATCTCTGATGCTGGACAGTAACTTATATTCAGAAGGGAGCACTGAAACAGTTCAAAGGACACAACAATTACAGTAGATCCAACGTTTAGATATTAATCAAGAACCAAATAAAGGATTCCAAATTTTGAATGAGAAACAGTTTATAAACTTGATATTTCTTTCATCCCTCGTACATTTGTAAAATTTTGCCACTAACTCTGCCTTAAGTGTGTGAAATGGGTCCGTGTTAAGTAAAGCCTATGCAGTGAGAGGCTGATACAAAGTAAAACAAACCAGCATTTAACCAGAATGTGTTTACCTGTTGAAACTTGTTGTCTTGATTCATGCAATCAGTTTTTGATGTCATATTTACCATGCAAGAAAGAGATGTTCCAACCACTTCCTCAGCCTGCAAGAAACGTATTTAGATTTGGAGCAATTCAGATTTAGGAAAGATTCAGGAAAAGGTGAAGACAAACCTCTATGTGGCCTATTGACAACCTTTTCGCATAATCACTAGCGACATGCTGCTTCTCTGTGCCAGAAACTCCATCATGATGTTGAATAATTGCTAAAGCATCAGCTAAAGATTGTGTGTTGGGTCCTACTTTACTCCTTCCTTTAAAAAATTCTAATTGCCTTGCTGCCTGTATTACAATTTGCATTCAGGTGAGCATAATCTGTTTCAAATATTTCACCAGGCAACTCACATTGGTCTTACCAAATAATAACCACTCAATGTTCTAACATAGCCTTTGAGGGCTGGTCTACTTGTAAAATATCCTGTCCAATAAGCATTTTCCATGTCTGCATACCTGATACATTTGAACCATATTGGACAGGTTTAAATTGAGAGGAGAAGCTACATACAAGCAAAACTAAATTGGTATTGGAGCTAACGGAAAGTAATCATCTGTTTTGAGAGGCCAGGATTCGTTTGTAGCGTGTTTAGCATCAGTGTACATTGAAGGGGTTGAGTATAGAGCATTGACACGCCCGTCCTGCAAATGTTTCAATCCAGCACTTACATTAGCATCAGGAATTATGAAATCAATATGATCTGAAGATTCATGTATCACAAAGACGACTTGAATAACGAGGTTAGCCATTAGCCAATTAAGGAATATCAGTAACTCATGATCAGCAGATGATAAAATCTTCTTTCTTGTAATCTATATTTATATGCTTTTCTGTAATTCTCTAGAGGTAAAATGATGCCATAAATATGCCAAGCTAGCTATTCGTTATCTCACTAAGCTTCATCAGCTATCTTAGTAAGGATTTACCTTATTTACATAGTTGATGAGTTTGTCCATTTGCTTGAACCATGTCTCAGCATATTGATACTGGAAATCTGTCCCCATCGTCCACATGATGTGATTGGTTCGAGTTAACTTAGCCTGGAAAAGAAAAGAAAAGAAATTATTCAGTTAGCTACACAGATCTGACTAGAAGACACCTGGTAAGATCAGCAGTCCTCTCTTGCAGGTCATAACGTAAATCTTAGAATGGCTATTTGGTGTTGCAATTTGAAACTGAGGAAGAGTCTTCGGAGAACAACAGAACTAAGCTTGATGAGCAAATGAAGACTATGTTTCTTACTTGTTTCACTGCAGTAGACACAAACTCGTTCACACGCTGGGGGACATTGTAGTCAAACAAATTGGTATCATCCTTCAACATTAAAGAACACAATCATATATTGAAGAAATATGAGTTACAATGAATTGTCAAGGATGCTTGGCTGACAGCATCAGGAAAAGGGAAAGGAGGGGTTTGAGTTATTATTTACCTGTACAATAGGGGAATCAAAATATTCGCCAACTTCATAGGAGAAGTTACCCGGAGGTCCATAACCATAAGGTAATGCATCTGCAAATATCTAGACAGGTGAAAGAGCAAGAAATCAGACCACTTACAACAAATGTTATAAAAGAAGATAAACAACAAATATGGCTGCCTGTCTATGTCTGCTTGTGTAATCAGGCTACTTGCATTGTGATACACCTTCACATTTGACTCACCTCACCTCAAGCAGGTACCTCAGCTCACTCCTCGCAGGAAGACAAAGAAACTATGTCTCAGGGTTTCCATACCCTCACCCTTCTCAATAAAATGGATAGACTTATATGATCTATGTCATCTCGCCTCAACAATATCATACCGCATTATAAACAAACACGAAATGGTTAAAAAGGTTCACCTGTGTCGATGACCCAAAAGTTTTAGAGCCCCTCCAAACAACCTCAAGGCTTTTCTCATTTACTCGTTTAGCATGGTCTTGGTAGTCAATTCGTCCAAAAAAGACAGAGTCAAACCCAACCTGAAGATTGAAGCCAGACACTGTGTTAAAGAAATTAGCAAGATAAGCTTGGTAAGAAGCTGCTTGTGGTTTTTCCCATTTATGCAAACAAATCTCCAAGGATCGGATATCTATACTGATGAATGATACAGCAGACCTATCAGTAAACAGATTTCAGAAGAGATCTTTATTGGGTTAGGTACCTCTGCACCTAACAAGTAGGCCTGTAATGCTGAATGTCCGAAGGGATCAATTTGCCAGCCAATTCTTGGAGTTACATTGAACTCTTCTTTGATGAATCTATGTCCCATAGTTGTCTGATCAATCATGTCTATGTAATGTGATGTGGCCTCATCATGCATGCACATACCCCCGTTTCTGCAACAGAAAATACAATAAGAAGAACAATTTACATTCTAATTTGATCCAGGATCTTCCCAGGATACCCCAAATCGTATCTTATGTAATTTGTTTGATTTTAAGGTACATTAGATCAAGACGACCAGATCTGACAAGCTTCCTGACTATATTTCGAACTCTCCTGTTCTGTTGCTTCCACCAGCGCTGGAAATAGGCCTGAAACATTCAAAAAGGTGCAGCTTTTTCATGACTTTGTAGGGAATAAAACTTGAGAAAAACAAATCGAAAAACTTATCTCAGGAGTTAAAATTGGAGTTCAATAAAACTAGTGAAAACCTGTTCAACATATACAAACTTGCGGTTCCTATCAGCCATTAAAGCAGGAACCAGAGAATCCAGTATATTTTGGACACAGGCTACCTGCAGAAGACACCAACCAACAAAGAACACAACTCAAACATAGTTAACTTCCTTTGAAATCAGCCACTTAAAGGGTGTCAATCTGAAAATTAGAACTTGGTAAATTAATGGAGGATCAAAAGAAACAGAAATAAAGCAAACCTCAATGGAGTTGTTGGCGCCAACGTAGTACTGATCAACAGTCTTCAACCAACCGACATCATCATGTGTGTGGGGCACCAAGTGAACGTTAATCTTCCCTGGAACAATTCTTGAAGTTGTGTTGTAAGCAATGTACTTAGATTCAGCGCACAAAATGTGCAACCCTGTGACCAAAAACAGCAGCAACAGTGGCCAACATTGCTGGAATTCCATGTGAAGTGAGGTATAGCTATGCTTTCGAAATCAGTTTCTGGGACACCCTTGAACATTGGCCAAGTTTAAATATTGAACGGATGTAAAGAAAAGACAAGAACATAGACAACTGGTTTTGTTGTGTTCTTGTTCGATGACGAGATATGGAATTTTCTTATGCAATAATAATCAACTTATGGGGTCTGCAGAAAAAGCTCTTTCTTAATAGGTCTTGTTTTAGACCTTGGACTCTGGCGCTTAGTTCCTAATCCCGATTCCGTGTGTGTTTAGTTCGTCAAATTATAGTAGTCGAACAGAGACAACTGGTTCTATTCTGTGCTCGAGTGATGACGAGAAATGGAATTTTTATATGTCAGCAATAATTGTTTTGTAAGCTATCAAGGTAATAACGAGACGAACTTATTCTACGCTGAATGAGGAATTCAAGTACTCTGTGTCGTTATAATTAACAAAATTATGTTATTTTAATTATTTATTTATTTATTTAAAACAACCGAATTCATTAAAGAAACAAGAAACCAAAACAGAATAAGCAACTAAATTCAAAGCCAACAGGCTTTACCCCATACACCCGGACCTAAGCTTCTTCAGAATTAGTTACAAGTGAAGAAAAATCAGAACAAAAACAGAAACAATACTGCTTGGGATACTCTCCCAATCGAGACAGTTTACATGAAATAAAGCTACCCTTGCCAACGAATGAGCGACTTTATTAGCAGTTCGAGAAGTCCATTAGAAGGACAAATATTGGAAGTGATGCTTAAGTGAAAGATACTCAGCAAACACTACACCACCCTCTAACAAATTACTGGAAGAACTATTAAGATTGTTGATCACTTCTAGACAATCCGACTCAATAAAAATTATGTCCAAATTTTGATCCTTAAGCCAAGCCAAAGCTTCTTTAATAGAAATTGCTTCTGCAAGGAAAGCATCCACACAACAAGAGAGGTTACCCAAGAAAGCTCTAACAAAACGACCTTGATCATCCCTGAGAACAACCCAAAAACCCGAACCGTTGTCTCTTTTCGAAATCGAAGCATCAACATTGCACTTCAATCAACCAACTTCAGGTTTGCTCCAAGAGTGGTGGCGAGGAAGGTTGCTACAAACCGGTTGAACCTGATTAAAAGCACATTTTGCCTCTTTCCAATCCTTAAGAAAACTATCCGCAAAAGCCACAATGACACTTGGATGAGTATCCTTTTACTCCCAACAAAAAAGATTTCTATGGAACTAAAGGCTCCAACAAATAGCTAAAATCCGGTTCTACATATCAGAATTATTACCAATTAAAAGCGAGGAAATGCAGCATTTAATATCATCACCATGCAAAGAAATACCTACAACATTCCAAACTCTTCTAGCGTGAGAGCATGAGAGCAAAACATGATCCATAGTTTCAACTAGACCACACATGTTACAAGAGACATCTAGAGCTACTCCCCTATCATAAAGTCGTTGTTTGCAAAGGACAAAATCACGCAACAACCGCCAATGAAAATCTTTTATCTTCGAGGAGAGCTGGGCATTCCAGATAGAATTCTAATGGTCATCAACCACATAAAAGGAGATATGAGAATATTGATCACTAGCAATCTTATAACCCGATTTAACACTATACATTCCATTCCTAGTATACTGCCAACAGAAGTGATCAGAAGGAAAAAAATGAAGAAATGGGGATTTTGAAAACTTGAGAAGCATCAACCGGTGCTAAAGCACCATTAACAAAAGAATGATCCCATCCTGAGTTCTCGGAATTAAAAAGATTGCTAACCTTCATATTTTCCATAACACTTAAAGGAGTAGAGTTGACAAAGAAATCATCATCACGATTCAACCAAGGATCCTTGAAAACTAAGATCGATTTTCCATCTCCCACTCGCCATCGAGCTCCTTTGCCTAACAAATTTTTTGCCGAAAAAATGCTCTTCCAAATTAAACTTGGGTTTCTACCTTGGCATTTAGAAAGTTGCAATCTGGAAAATATTTAGCTTTAAACAATTTACTTGGCAACGAATTCGGGTGAGACAAAAATGAAGAAATGGGGATTTTGAAAACTTGAGAAGCATCAACTGGTGCTAAAGCACCATTAACAAAAGAATGATCCCATCCTGAGTTCTCGGAATTAAAAAGATTGCTAACCTTCATATT
>JANSVA010000006.1:40863704-40874360 GCA_025504915.1 Erythroxylum reticulatum
TCTTAACCAATTCTATACATTTTATTATTATCAAAACATAAGTGAGATTTAATTTGTCAACCACCATTGGTCCAACAAATAATATAATTAAGAATAAAAAATTGCTTATGTATACCACAGTCTTAAAATGAATAAAAAATTTATATCCCTATATTCTAGAGTCGGAACAAAAATAGATGTGAACAGCAAGCAAATACTCTCAGGCACAGAATTTTTGTATTCCTGTCATCTATCTCCACCAATGAAGACATCAACCAAACGTTGCGTAAGTAGTAGGAGACGATAGACAAGGTCACAGACTTGGGGCACGAAAATGGTTGATTTGTTGTTACGCTACTATTCTAATATCATAAGATGGATCAATAAATTGGTGATTTCTAACATACCTTGGAACTTACATGATGAACATATAAATACACAAAATACAATTGATGGATGTAGCAAACTAATCTACTAGAAATACCTAAGATCAAGGACTATCGTAACTGCTTGGATTAAGCCACATTTGACTTATTCCTATTAAAAATGACTCTTTTTAATCGCAGGGTGTAGATGAATTGGTAAGCGGCTCTCCTGGCTTAAGTGCAGTCGTGGGTTTGAACCCCCTCATGTATGCAGCCATTTAAAACTTGGGGCCAGAGCTTTGCTTCCTACAAGGGACCTACCCGGCTCGAACAAGAATTAATTTAAGTGTGGATGGCTTAAAGGTGTCTTCCTATAGTTGGGACCTACTTAGAATATCTCGGAGCGTAAAAAAAGAGAGTATTTTTCAATATCTAAACTTTAAATTTTTGAAGTCAGATTGATGTAGTTTTGGTTCGACCCAACCTGTCATTTAACTGAGAGCAACAAAATGAAGTTATTTTTAAATATTTTAAAAAATAAATAAATCTGGGCCAGCCATCCATTTAAGAAACCCAGAAAGAAATACCGTAGCTTCCTGCACGAGGTGGTCGAAACGGCGAACTATTCTGCGTATAACTGACACCAATGGCATCGGTTCCCGCCACCTAGAAAAGATGGATAGAAACAAGAAAATGGAGCCATAGAGAGAGACGACTATGGAAGGAGGCAACGGGAGCGAAGCGGAGAGGGAACACGATGACGATTCAGTGAGCAAGTTGCTACAAGATCGATTTAGGCTCTCCGCCATTTCTATCGCCGAAGCCCAAGGTATTAATTTCATTTTCATTTTCACTTTCCTTCGATTTTTAGATCCCTTTCAAGTCCAGTCGTGTGATGGATTTGTGTTGAGCAGCGAAGAGCAACGGCATGGAGATTCCCGAACCTATTACTGCTTGTATTGTCGATCTTGCGTATAAATACGCAGGTAAAGAAAATTCTTCCCGCACTAAGATTGTCAAATCTTTTACTGACAACAGGAAAACTTCAAGTTCCAGTCTATATTTGTTGGATTGGTGCTTCTTTTGTGCTTGTTATAAAGGAAGTTTGATGTGAATGCAATTAGGTTCCAATCTATTGTGATGAATTTGAAAAATTACAATCTTAGGATCAAAATTAGACCGACTTAAAAGTAATATCAAAGGTGAAATTAGGGTTTTGGACTATCATTTCAAATTGCCCATCTTAGAACCCGTGAAATATATGTATGTATGTTGATGTATAAGAATGTTTGATGAGTTGCATAGGCAATACATATTGAACAGTTTTTACGCGATAAACTCCAAAGCTTAATTCGGATCATGACAATGCAACGCAGAACAAGTGGCAAAGGATCTAGAGCTGTTCGCACAGCATGCTGGTCGAAAATCTGTGAAAATGGAAGATGTCATCCTTTGCGGTGGGTTTTCTTGAAATTGAAAGTAAGGCTTTGATTGGAGTCTTCGCAATAGTAACTTTTAACGGATTGCAGGCTTGATAGAGAATTCCCATTTAGACTCGACACTACTGAGTAAAGCTGAGTTCGAATGTATGAAAACAAACCTTGTTTAAGCTTGCTTTCTTCACTGTGTTTACAGCTCACAGAAATGAACATCTGGCAGCCTCCTTGAGGTCTTTTTGCATCGATTTGAAAGCCAAAGAACCTCAATCCGAGAGCAAGCGGAAGAAAAAATCGAAGAAGGACGACGATGCTATGACCAGTGACGTACATATGCTTGATAATTAAGAACTATATTTGGCTATGCGAAATTTAGGGGTCGTTGGAGTTTATTTTATTGTAGTTTTTGAATTTCGTTTTTTTAATGTTTTTTACTTAATAAAAAGGACATTTTATTTACTTATTAATATCATTATAAGTATATTTTTATTCTTAATAATAATTAATCATTAGATAAAATTCAGAGATAAATTAATTTTGTTAAATAAGTAATAGTTTTATTTTAAAATGTTTACGATTTTAAATTTAAAATATATTTATTAAATAATTATTAAATTAAAAATATTTTCAAAAAAGTTTGAATTAATTATAAAAATAAATAATTATATTAATCATAATTCTTTATAGTAATTGATGTTAAATAATTAAATAATATATATTTAATTGATAATATATTATATTATTAAAAAATGCTTAAATGCTCTTGACAACCTATGTCAATAAGGCCTTGTATTATATGAAGGGATAAAAGTATCAAACTTACATTCATTTGTTTAATTCTTATATTTTTAGAAAATTTATTATCTTATAAGTGGAATCATTATTTTTTTATAGTTTACATCAAATATGATTTTTATATAAAATTTAAAGCTTAAATAAAAATTAAAAACATGCTAAAATTATGTTGCCAATATTAATCTATTAATGAACTAATTCAATTTATTATATTAGTTAGGGTGAATTTAATTAAAAATTACCATTTCTAATTTTACGTATTTAATTTACCATGTTTATTAATTATTTTCTTAAGCATCGGTTGCATGTTTATATGTACTTCGACATGTTGATTAAGTTGTTCTTTTGATGAGTGTTATCATATGTCCAGTAGCTGTATTATTGCAATCCTTTATGAATGTAAAAAGGGTAAGGAATTTCATATTTGTATTTCATACATAAGTGATATTTAAACTAACTTTATATAAAACATGTTTAGTTTAAGAGATGATACATACCATACTTGGTTTGGATGAAGTCAAAACATAATTTCATATTGTTTTTAAAAAGAATATGAAAGGAATTACAAAATAATCCCTAATTTTATAAATAATATAAGTGATTTATAGATAGAAACTTTTATGAGGTCAGCAAAATTTGCACATATGACAAGGACTCTAGCTAAACACTTCAATTTGTGGATCTAAGGTGTACTTTTAAAGAGGGTTAGCATATGTCCAATGGTTGGTATTGTTCACATATGTCATTCCTTAATAAATTTGAAGAAGGTAAGGAATTTCATATTTATACTTTATGCATTAATGACATTTTAAATTAATTAGTAAAGTTAAAATGCAGTTTGACATATCTTAATCATGTTTGTAGGGGCACCTCCTGGCTTAGTTACTTTTTACCTGTGATACTACAATAGCTTTACTCAGCATATTATAGAGTCAACTCACCCAATCCTTAACACTATCTCTCGTCCTTATAACATGTGAAAGTAAATAATTCATAATAATACGACCTACTCGTGCCCTCAATAAGGGATTTTCTTACCAATGTTTAATGATAAAGATATGAATTAAACAACTCATGTGATTAAACAAAAACCAACATAAACAAATACACTTGAGATTAAAAAAAACTTCCCTAATAATTCCAACTTTTTCACTAAAAGACCAAAAAGTTGTATATCAATAAATATGTTATAATCTTTTGATATTTTCACCGTAACATTACATCCACGGTAGCAGAAAAATCAACAACGAACATAAACGTTTCTTCGTTGAAACGTTGCAAATAACGAAGTTACAAAATCCATGATGCCTATTGGAATTTTTTGCACACAACTACCACTATCGACAGCCACCAGAAATGCACCCAATCAACTCAACAAACATCACACTATCAACTAAAGACTTATGAAATTTTCTCATACCATAATTCATAATTAACAGCCACAAAATTAACACTCCATGAACAATAAGATAGCCACCAAAGATTCACACATGCGTCAGAAAATCTAGTTGCAAAAATTAACACGTTCAACCTTCTACACAACCCACTATTGTCGTGGAAAGATGAAGATTACATAGTTGTCAAAATCAAATCATCCCAATTGCCAAATACCACACAACCTGTCATTTTTTCACACCAAAAATGACACACTGCAGCACCAAAACTTGAGCGAAAACTTATCAACAAACCAGCAACAATATGCTTCCTTAGATAGTTATAATCCCTAAAATAGGTTATGCATGAAATCTCATATAGATTAGGATTTTAAACCTTATCAAGCTTATCTTAAAAGAATCTCACATGAATCCAATAGGTCCAATTGTCAAATAATATCCAAAATTAAATAATAAGATATCAACATATATCTTAGCACAAAATAAACCATAATTTTATAAATAATATAAATGATTTACAAATGTAAATTTTTATGAAACGTGGAGATTAGTTGGTTCATAGAAATTGGTGCATATGGTAAGAACTTAGGCAAACCACTTCAAAATCAAAGAAGATACACTTTTAAAAAAGTTAAAATAGACTTTTATACTATTATAACCGTGGGATGTTAAAATGATAAGAGAGACAAGTTCTGGATTATTAAAAATTCTGATGGGAAGAGTTGAAGAGACATGATTAAGAAAATTAATGCGACAGTCAAGGTTACCATATTCAAAACACATGTTCACTTCTGTAGCTTTAAGAAAGGTGAGACATCAATTAGGGACGGCTCATTACTAACGGGAGTGTAGGAGTTGGAGTTATTAGGAAATCTAAGGGCTAATGAGAATATTATGCTGAGCAGGGCCAGCAATCAACCATCATCTGAACAATTAAGTATGTGAAGACTCCTTGTGCATAGAAGTGTATAAACTACGTAGGAACCTGAGGGATCTTGGAGTTCGAGAATTTACCTCCTCTAGGGTCCTTGGGGTGGAGTTTTAGGGACTTAGGATTAGTCCAACTAAGCTAGGATACCTAAAAAAAGAAGGGTGAGAGATGATGGTTGGAAGGCACAATATGTAGAGAGAAGAGTTGATTCTGACATCCTTAAACCCTAGCTCAAGCGAGATAGCTCTACTAATTTTTAAAAATTTATAAATTAAAAAAGTTTTGAAAAATTAGATGTTTATAACAATATTGTTCATATCTTAATTTATTTAATATCATTCTCACTAAATTCACAATATCTATCTTCAATTTTAAAATATTATCTTATTTAAATTAAGAAATGAAAATTTTCAAAGCGGTGTAGTTTTTACAAAAATTCTAATTCGGTCGTAGTTGTTTTTAGCACAAGTGAAAACAGAAAAATTAAATATAAAAATAACAAATCAACACACAAAATTTGTTAACATAGTTCAATATACCTTACCTACGTTTGCAGTGCTCTTACTTAGTTTAATACTTTCACTAACGACAATAATTTTATGCAAGGGCTTACTAAGCCGACATCACTCAACCCTTGATACTATTCCTCGTTCTCACAACCCGTGAAAGAATTTCACATCCAACAACACTACCAACTCGTGTTAACCTTAACAGGAGATTTCTCTCAACAACTTTTAACGAAAAAGACAATAATCTAATAATTGAAGTGACTAAAATAACAAAGAATGAAAGCGAATATACTTGAGATAAAAAGGAATAACTTCCTAATAAATTTAGATCCTTTCAACATGGATTTGAAAGTTGTTCATTAAATAAATTGTTGTAGTCAACTATTGAGATTTTTGCGCCTCACCTTCAATTGTGAATCATCAAGGCAGTTACTCAAATCACTCTTCGTCAAAACAGAAAGGGAGCACAAAGAGAACACATACACCAAAAAGTTGAAGTTGAAGAATTGAAGAAAATACTTAATCGATTAACACAAAAGCCAAAAGAAAATCACAGGTGCACCAACAAAATCATCAACAACAACAAACCAACGAAGACCGACAGCTCAAGACCCATTCAACCCATGTGATGTAATTCACAAAGGAGTCTTCACTGGGTAGAGTTCTTCCTACATCCAATCACCTGCCAATCTTATAGATCAACCACAAAACAAAAGAACACATGACAATAAAACACAGCAACAGCGCAGTGCCGAAGAGAACGTAGCATTAGTTAAAGCACGCAAAACATCAATAGAAAAACAGCTGCCTGGACTTCCAATAAACAACCACACAATTAGGGTAAAATGCAGCTGCAGAGATTTTTCCCAATCACAAATTTCCCAGCCACCTTAGTCACATAATTCTTGACAGAAAAATCACCACATTAGAATCCTATCCCATAAAATTAGCTGCAGAATATTACCCAAGATAGCCCCCAAAATTCCAGACTCCAAGTCACTCATTAACTATCGTTTTTCCACACCAAAAACGACAATCATTCAGCCTACACATCACATAAAATACACGCAACAAATCTCTAAAGATAATGCTACTTTAGATAGTCATTATCTCACGATAAGTTATCCATTAAAGTATTTATTTGGATGGGCTTATATTAGTAGAACTTTTGTTAGTAGAGCTTTTTTAAAAAATCAGTTGACTGTTTGTCTGTCATTTTAAAAAGAGCTTCTTTGAAAGAGTTTCATATAATAGCCTGTTTGGCAATATAAAATAAATTTTACTTTTAATTTTAACTATATTTTATTTTGTAATAAAAATTATTATGCATATAAAGATTATGTAAAATATATTAAACAATATGCAAAGTACAATATATTAATTATAATTTTAAACCATATGAAACATAAATGAAATATATTTAACCAAATCTTTAATATGGATTATAATATAAGTAAAACTAATATAAAAATAAATATTAAAACATATAAAAAGTTAAATAATATTATATAAAAATAAACGTGAAGATGTATTTTCAAGTATTATGGGAATTATGTGTAAAAACATAAAGGTAAAGGGGACTAAAAAATAGACTCATTGATTGTTCTGAAAAATCTACTTAAAAAGTACTTTTTTGAAAAGCTTCAAATTTGAACTTCTCAAAAAGTTATATTTTAACTTCCAAAGAAGTCATTTCTACTTAAAAAGTACTTTTTTGAAGAGCTTCAAATTTGAACTTCTCAAAAAGTTATATTTTAACTTCCAAAGAAGTCATTTCTATTTAAAAAGTGCTTTTGAATTTTACAGTCAAACACTCATTTTTCTTAAAAATAGTTTTTGCGGTAAAAAAAGTGTTTATTCACCCTCCAAAAGTTGAAACAAACAGGCAGTAAATCTCATATTGATTAGGATTTTAAACTAATCAACATTATCTTGAAAATCCAATTATCAAATAATGTACAAAATTGAATAATAAAATATATAACATATATCTTAACAAGAAATATTATACTAAACATAATCATGTCATAAAATAAATAAATAAAGTAAATAAAGATTTATGGTTTAGAATTGTTTTTATAGCAATTAAAAAAAGATTCTTTAATCATAAAAAATTGGTTTAAATGTCGGATGTAAGAATTTTTAATCAAACATGTGGGCTTATATGTGTATAATTGTATATACAGGCTATTATATAAAGTTGAGCCCAATTAATTAAAGTGGTCTAATATGTTTACGGTATTTTGGACTTTATGCATCTATTTTAAGTGTGGGCTCTATATAAGTAAAGACCGGACTTATAATTTCTAGTTTTATGATGGGCCAAACTAGAAATTAAATTAGGGTTTTATCCTAATATAAATGGTTATGGTCCTCAAATTAAACGTAACCTAAATTCTTGTCTGAAATTTCATCATCAGAGAGAAAACAGAGAGTTGCGGAAAATTCTTGGAAAAAAAATGAGGCTACGTTTTAATTTGGAAGACAAAACTACAAAATTTCATTGTAGATTTCACAATAGATTCAGGTATGCTTTCGCTTTATTTTATTCTTAATGATTTGATATAAATAGATCCTGAATTTTAAAGAGATTAGAATCCCTACAAAGTGGTATCAGAACAAATTCATAATTAGGTCATCAAGAATGATTATATTTTGATAGTCTTCAGTTTCAGTTTCAGATCTTGTCTTCGTATATGATTCAGTGTTCTTGGCTTTCAGAAGAACATCTTTCGTTTAGCATATATGAATATGTTTCGGTGGTCTTTAGATTTTGATTTTCTCTTCAGATTTTGATTTTCGTATATATATTCGGTGAACTTTGGATTTTCGGTGATAACTCCAGAGGAAAGTTTTGAAAGAAACGTTTATAGTGTTTTAATGTAGATAAAAGATTGGAGTTTTACAGTAGATAAAGACTCATATCACGATTATATTTGCTGAAGGTTGTTTTCAAAAGTAACGTTGTTTCTAGATTGTTTTCTGGGTTTTGCCTATTAAATAAAGAATAAAGCTTTATCCAACGTGAAGAATTTTGTTGCCCATTGGATAAAGACTATAGCTTTATCTATGTTTAGAATGTTTTGCAGAAAGCTGTCATAGACTTTTCAAAGTCTAACAACCAACAATGTTCATATTGTTTTGAGGATGGTTGTTATGGATTTATTTGGTTTTATAAATTAATCATCGGAAAGTTTTGCATGTTTCAGTTTAATATTATGAGGAATGAGTTTTGGGTCTAAAATTTATAATTTCTGGTTTAATTTGTAAAATTTTGACTCAATTTTTGATTTGAGCTTATAGGATTGTCAGCATTATAGTATCAAGAAATTAAAACTATGATGTTTTCATACAGCTTATGTAAAATTTGATATTAATTTCATATTTTGGTATTTTAAAGAAATATATAGCATTTTAAATTAAATTAATTGAAGCAACATGTTGTTAAAGAAACCTCTTTTGTGAAATTAATTTAACTTAGAATGTTAAAAAGTTTTGTGTGCATGTTATTCATGCAAATATGGACTAGCCCAAAGGAAAGTTTATATTTGGCCCGAATTGCATATATACTTGTGGTGGTAAATGCGTAACAATTATTTAGTATAATATGTGAATATTAAATCGGTCCAAAAAAAGGTTTATTGTTTGATATATCTTATTGTCAGTATTTGATCACTACACCAAAGGTACTACTTACAAATTAGTATTTCTGTTTAAAGACTAAATATTAATATTGTGCACGGTATCTTATGATGGGGCCCTACTATTATCTGTATATAATTAATTTGGCATATTATAGTGTTGATATGTGAGTAATTAGAATTTGTTTGTTTTATTCTCTGTTCAGTTCCTGGTTCTGCTGCAAATATCTCTGCTAGTGTTAATTCAATTCCTATGCTTAATGGCACTAATTTTAAGTCATGGAAGGAGAACGTTTTGATTGTTCTTGGAGTCATGGACTTGGATCTTGCTTTACGAGTCGATCAACCTGATCCACTTACTGGTGAGAGTACCTCTGATCAAAAAAGGGAGATGGAAAAGTGGGAAAGATCGAATCATATGAGCTTGAGAGGGAGATAGAAAAGTGGGAAAGATCGAATCATATGAGCTTGATGATCATGAAGCGTTCCATTCCAGAAGCTTTTCGGGGTACTATGTCCAATTAGATTACAATTAGATTACTACGGCTAAGGGTTTCCTTGAGGATCTTGAGAAAAGGTTTGCCAAAAATGAAAAGGCCGAAACAAGTACACTTTTGGCAAAGCTTATCTCAATGAGGTATGTAGGAAAAGGAAACGTAAGAGAGTACATTATAGAAATGTCTCACATTGCTTTAAAATTGAAAACACTCAAGTTGGAATTATCTGAAGACTTGTTAGTGTATCTAGTTTTGATATCTCTTCCGGCACAGTACAGTAAATTCAAAGTGAGTTATAACTGTCAGAAAGAGACATGGTCTCTTAATGAGCTTATCTCACACTGTGTCCAGGAAGAGGAAAGGTTAAAGCATGATAAGGCAGAAAGTGCTTACTTAGCCACAACATCTAAAGACAAAAGGAACAAAAGAAAGAAAACTAAAGAAGTTGTGATTCCAGCAACACAAAAGAAACAACATAAGTAAAAAAAAACTAAGAAGTTGTTTCTTTTGTGACGTTGAAGGTCATGTAAAGAAGCAATGTACCAATTATCACGCAAGGCGTGCAAAGAAAAGTATGCTTCTTACTTTAGTTTGTTCAGAGGTTAATTTGACTTCGGTACCTAGACACACATGGTGGTTAGATTCTTGTGCAACAACTCACATCAGTGTGTTTGTGCAGGGTTGCCTGAGTTGCTGAAAACCAAGTGATGGTGAAAGATACATCTATGTAGGAGACGGCAAGTCAGTAGAAGTCGAAGCAATAGGGACTTTTGGATTATTGTTAAGAATTGGATTTTATTTGGATTTAATTGAGACTTTCGTTGTACCATCTTTTAGACGGAATTTGATTTCTATTTCTACTTTGGACAAATCTGGTTATTGTTGCTCGTTTAGAAATGAAATATTTAGTCTCTTTCAAAATTCAAATTTGGTTGGTACCGGTTCTTTATTAGGTTACGATAATCTATATATGCTTGACATTAATACTTCATTTAATGAAGCCTTACATGTGGGTACACGAAGTTTAAATCACAAATTAACCGGAGAGAATTCTGCCTCGTTGTGGCACAAGAGATTAGGTCACATCTTCGAAAGGAGAATTGAGAGAC
>JANSVA010000006.1:40882889-40900500 GCA_025504915.1 Erythroxylum reticulatum
ATTTTCTTCCTCCTCTTCTTCTTTATTATTATTATTATTATTATTATAAGAAATTAATTTCTTCTTCTTCTTATTATTATTATTATTTATTAACTTTTTATTAATACAATTCATTCAATTTAAAATAATCAATAAATTACATAGTTTCAATCATATTATACTGTAAAGATATTTTAATTATTGACACTATTTTTATGTTCTGTTAACTACAACCAAACACATTTTTTTTTCGAGACAGAGATAATTTTATCTATCATAACTAAACACCTAATTGTTTTCAATTTTTGTCTTATTCTACCTGTGTATATAAGAGACAATAATCAAAGTAAGCTGCGAAAGTGTAAACGGTGTTTATTGTCAACTAAATCAAACGTTTCGATATCAATATCAGTTAAAAACGCAATTGCACACACGTAACACGTGCTGTGCACGTCCCTTTCACTACAATACGTTAGCGATTTGTGAACTGTTTCTTGGGGTTTGATAAAAGTTCTTGTCTACCTTGTCCATACAATTTCCTTTTTTCTTTCATCAAACTTATCTTTGCAAATTCAAGAATGGTGTCTTAACTAAAGTCCACGAGATTCATCATTGGAAGCCCATACTTGTGCTGACACGTGACCACTAACTGCCGTGCCTGTCCATGAAATGATCCAGCGTCCGTTGCGTCCGCACCATGAATGAGGATGACGCGCCCTCCCCCATTCTTCTATTGCTTTCACGCAATACAAACAAAGCCTGTACATCGGACGGCCCTGAGGCCACCGTTACCGCTTGATCTTTTATTTTTGTAGATAAATTACTATTTTTTTATTCCTGGGAACAAAATTTCATTAGCAAGCCTATTTCTTTTTGGGTGTGGCTTGGTGATGAAGGAACTTAAAAGGATCTTAACTATAAAAATGATATCTCTAAATTATTTAAAATTAGATTAATGTTCGTTTACACCGGATTCGGATCAATACATTAAAAATAAAGTACCGATTAAATAGAATTTTCTATTTTCAATGATCAAACTCGAAACTTCTAATAAAAGGACAACAGTATTGAACTACTCACAATTACACTAACCATGATTGGTTTGACAAGCCTATTTCTAAGTTTGCATATGATCGAGATTAAGTGGTAAGACTATTAGGTTGGGAGTTCTTGTGTTTACTAAAATTAGGTTCACCATGTAATGTCATGGAACCATACACGCTATTCTTATGAAGTCCAAGGGCATGGATCTCAGTCGTCTTACATTTTGTACGTGGGATACAGGACATGTGGAACATGTCATCAACATAATACATGCATTATACATGAATCAATCAAATATTTCATAATTTAATTATCGTGTTAGTTAATCTGATTCAATTTTATATAAATATGTGAATACAATTTAATAAAAATATAAAAATTTTGAAACAGAAAATCTGATATTTTTAAATTAAAAAACTGAAACGAAATTGATAGTAATCAATGTCTATTACGTCACAACAAAACAACAAATTGATAGTAATCACCGGGCGACTGACCAGGACAGCTACGTGTAAATTTAGGTACCTTCTATGGATGGTGCGTCCACGCATCAATTAGACACACTAGTCAGTGTAAAGTAAAAAAAAAAGGTTCTTATATTATTATTTTTATTAAATATGTGACATATTAAAAAAAATAATCTAAAATAAGAATAGAAGGTTTATATAAATATATAAATAAAATATAGTAAAAATATAAAATATGATCCTAAAAGTAAAGATAACGATGGATTAGCCTTATTAAAATTTTTAAACAAAATTTTAAAAATTAAAAATATAAAATAATATTATTTTTTAATTGATTACCAGACGACGATATGGATTAAGACAACCTAACTTTATTAATATTAAATATTTAGGTCCCGAGGGCTGTCCATGTAAAGAACATTTAAAAATAAAAAAAAAGTGAACGAATATATTTATAAAGAAAAAGATATAAAGGAAAAAAGTGAAATTAAAAATTTTAAATCTTATAAATATTTAAAAGCATGAACTGGGGGGTCCGCTAGAGTTTCTTAAACAGCTTTCCCAGGGGCTCCAACTAATGATAAGACGGCACGTGGAGATGTAAATGCTTCTCTAATCCTTTGCGCAGCGACCAGGCATTCAAATTTGCCGTGGCAGAGACAGAACTCTCTGACAGCGACTTCGTCTCTTTCTCTTCCCTGTCTTGTCTTTGGCTTAGCTGCTCCTCGCTTGAGGCTTCTTCTATTTATCTGCCTCTCACGCCTATTATCTATATTGAAAAGTCGGTAGATTTAAAAATTCATACATTTCTTATCCAAAAATCTATTTAAATAAAATAAGAATATTTATAACCTATTTCAAATAATTATAAAATTAAGAAAATACTAAAACAAATGTAATTTCTATCAAACAATTTTGAACCTACAACAATAAAAATCATCTTATTTATATTTTCACAAAATCTCATTTATTGTGGTTATTAATGCTTTTATTTTATTTTCAATATTATTGATTTATTATTTATTTTGTTTATTTTATTTTTATTTTACTTATATTTGTTATTATTTATTTATTATTTTTATTTTCATATATTAATGTGAATTATTTAAAAACAACTTCTTAACCAGTTAAGAAAAAGACTCTATTAAACCTTACTAGATTGTGTGTCTTAGCGAAATTTTTACTAGATGATGTTATTGTTGTTGCCAAATATCTCATTTATTATGTGATATATATTTTACATAAAATATTTTAATATCATAAAAGACATGCGAATATTTATAATTTTTATTTAAAATATATTATTTATTTTGGAATAATTTAAGGAGTTAAGTTTGATAATTGCTTTTTTTAAATGGCTAATTTGGATAAGTGTCGGAACCAGATTAGATTATTGTAATAATGGCAAGACCAGCTCAGCCGCTGGAGCCAACAACTAACGGACTCGAGTCCATATATTTTGGAGCAATCAGCAGCACTCATTATTCAATCGAACGGCTCTGATCTCGTCTCTTTTAATTATCCCAGCAATGCCCGAAACACCCAATCACACCTCTCACCTATTTCTTTTATGTTATAACTATTTCTTCTTTCTTTCCTTCTTTTGTCTTCATTTCAACGCCAACTAACAGCAGCAACAAGACTCATATCTCTTTATCCTTCTCTCTTTAACCTTTAATCTCTCTTTGTCTCCCCTCTCTCTACTCTGTAGACCCGACGTCGAGTTACCGGCGAGCGAAATCTTGCCGGAAATTCGCTCAGGTCACGGCGGAATCAACGTCGTCTCCGGTTTCGGTTCTCTGAATCGTCGCCAGTGTTGCAGAGTGGGGAAATTGTTGAAGCGAAGGAGAATTCTTAAAAAAATTCTCTCTGTCTATCTGAATGATTTTTTGTTTTGTTGTTAATTAATAATTAGGGATTGTGATTAGATAGAAGCAAACAAAAAAGGGGAAAAAGTACTACTAAAAAAATTCTCTCTCTCGCTGTCTCTGTCGTGGGTTGGTGAGCAAATAATAGCTTCTTCGCAAATGCAAAGCTAAAGAGAGGTTCGAGTTTCGGTCACTCCTGCGAAGATCCTCGGTTCTATCTTCTTGTTCCTTCTTTAATCATTAACAAGTTTCTTCCTTGATCCTCTCTGGCTTGGTTTAGTTTCATTTCTTTGTCGGATTGTTTGCTTCTTTTGTTTCTCTCTCTCTCCCTCGGCAAATTCTGGATATTGCGCGATTCTGGCTGGGGGAGAGTGGAATTGGAGATGGAGGTGATGCGTACGGTGTTCTTTTGAGAGGTATGTATGTTTTTCCCAATTGTGTTCGGTTAATTCTGTTGTAGAAAGTTTGTGACTTTTTAAATTATTTTTTCAGGGATTGTTGTTGTGTGAAAAGATGGGATTTTTTGGGGGTTAACTTTAGGATCGAGTTCTGAAAATGGGAAGGAAATTGTTATGGTGATTGTTATTGGCGATCGTACCTTTTGTTATGTAAATTTAGCTTCATAGTTGACGAGCTCGTCGAATTATTCCATAAGGATGGTTATTTTAAAATTTGCGGTTAACTGTTTGTCCGAATATTTTCTATAAATTTATGGAAATAAAAAATTAGGTTAGCCGAAAGGGTCTTTGGATGCTCTCCTGTTTCATTTTTTCACCAAAAATTGATAATCTGGGGGTTGCAGTTCTGTTCTATTTCGTTTTTCACGAACCCGATGGAGCATTTTAGTGGCTGCCCTTTTGTCACCAATTTTAGGATTTTTTTTGTTTCATGGAATAACTGTTCCCATATCTTGAAGTTACAATTTTGACCCGTCATGTTCAATTTGATACGCCAAAAGGCCGTTTTCCCTTCACCATCCTAAACCTACTTTCAGACAGTTTTTACTAAAATCTCTTTGACATTCCTTGATTTCTCCATTATGACAAGTGACTAACTTTTGACTTCATTTTCAGGAGCATGCATATGAGCAATGGACAGAGCCAGCAATTTTGTATTCATAAGCTGTGTTTTACAATAGATAATACATTTTCTGAGACTGCACCATGCCGTTTGAGATAATGGATCATAGGGATGGTACAACTTCCTCCCATTTCTTTGATGACGTTCATTTTCCTACTGAGGTATATTAGTCCATCCCAATTCGTTTTTCATATTTTTAGGTTCCTGTTGAGACAAGTATTTCCGCCTTTTGTTTCTGTCTAAAAGTAGTTTGGTTTTGTGGGCAGAGACAAGTTGGGTTCTGGAAACATCATTCAATGCCTAGTTACCAAGGTGAGTGCCACTGGGCGTGCTTACTTTTGGGCTAGTTCTCTACCTTGATCATTAAGTTTGTTTTGTTAGTGGGCTGTGACAATGTGGCTCTAAATGCTGCCAAATGGAAGAACTTTGAATTTATTTTCTTGATTAGGCATAATGATTAAGATAGTGAAGATGACTTCTCAAATTAATTGATCTGAGATTGACAATTTAGTTTCCCTGTGGTAGTAGATCTGGTGAATTGGTGATATGAATACCATTTCTTTAGCATGTCTCTTCCTTGATACTTCTGTACATCAAACTTCAAAAGTGAGATGTAAACTTTCACCTTGATTCTTTGTTGTCGTGTTGCATATTTCTTTTGAACTATTCTCAGATTTTTATTCCTTTTGCAGTTATTTGTATGATGCTTCTAGAAACTTTTTGTGTAAATCATTTTAAAAATATCATTTTTTTTTTCTAATGAAAACAGATGGAATGGTTCTAACTCATGGTAGGAAGTTGGTTGCTTCATCACCTTTGGACTCAATTTCACTAACTGGGTCAACATTAATTGATCGCTCAGAAGTGCCACAATCAATTCTTGGTGAAGATCAGAAAGAAAAATTACAGATTGATGAAATGAGGGCCAGTGCATACCAAACTGCAAGTAATTCAGTGGATCATCATTCAGAGTCCTGGTCAAGTTTGTCTGGACAACATGCATCATATAGTTTGGGAAGAACTATGGCTGGTTATAGTTGCGCTCAGTGGGAGAGCAGTCTATTCTCAAGTTCATTATCTGATGTATTTGGTAGAAAGTGTACGGCTCTTTTTCCAAATATGAGACTGTTCCATTTTGAATTGTGATTTCCTTCCTTGTCATATTCTCAGTGAGGCTACAGATGGCGGACTAAAACATACATTTGAATTAGTTATAACTTACAATTCCTTGGCAAATTTTTATTCACGCGAATCAACACGGCACATAGTATTCCTTCAATTCCCTAGTCACTATTTTTTATCCTATCTCTTCATCCCTTGCACCTCATTATTTATTAAAATTTGAGAGTAATTATATGTTGTTACTATAAGTAGAGGACTGACAATACATTCTACCAAATTATGCAGTGGGACTGGGGACTGATGTTCAATCTGATCAACCTGTTAAAACTGTTCGATCTCAGCAGAAGGAAGAAGAGCAGTTTGGACCTCTTGAAGAAATTGAGGCACAGACTATCAGTGATCTTCTTCCTGCGGAAGATAGTCTGTTTTCTGGGGTGACTGATGAGTTGGGCCATAATATTTCTGTATATAATCGTGATGATTTGGAAGATTTTGATATGTTTAGCAGTGTCGGTGGCATGGAATTGGAAGGGAATGAAAGCTCAAGTGTTCGCCAACGGAAATCTGCTTTAATTGGAATGGTTGCCAATGGTGGAGGGCTTCTTAGTGGCTCAGTTGTTAATGGGCATCCTTCCAAATCAGTTTTTATCAGGGATATCAATAATAAAGTTCAAGATTTTGATCTGAAGGATCTTGTTGAGGTGCATGTTATTCCATACTCTTCTACAGTTTATCTCAATCTGCTGAGTCAATGAACCTGTTTTATTTTACAAGCTTGTTTAACATTTATTTTTTGTTCTCAGGGATATGGAGATAAAAAGACAGCCCAAAGTGCCTGGGGATCACTTCTGCCGAGGTCTACGAAAGTTGACCTACATCATTCTTTTCAAAATGTACATCTTGGGTTTTAGCAGTACTGTTATTGGTTTCCTTGGCGTGTTTGTTGTGGACTATTTTATTTATATAATTCTGCCTTTTGTCTTTGATTTTAAGTTTGGGTTATTTGGCTTTGCTTCTATATCAGGAGAATCTACTGTGGAAGGATACAAACCAGGGCATTCTAGTGATTTACAACCTTGATCCTTCTGTTTCAGATGACGAACTCCGCCATATTTTTGGTGCTTATGGAGAAATTAAACAAGTAAGAGGTTTAGTGGAAACCATTTTGTTTCAAGTTTATAATGGGTAAAAGAAATTCCAATTTATAATTATCATGTGTTATTTGCAGGTCCACAAAGGCCCACACACTCATCAGAAATTTGTTGAATATTGTGATGTTAGAGCTGCGGAAAAAGCCCTTTCTGCATTAAATAGGACTGACATTGCTGGGAAGCAGATCAAGCTTGAACTAGGCCATCCATTTGGATCTAAATGGTACCGTAAAATTACACTAGTGGCTCCATTTGGTAATGGTGCTCCAAGTGAATATTGGTTTTTAGTTGGGCTTTGTTGGTTATTACTTCATGGGCTTCTCTACCGTTCTTTATTCTATAAAAATATTCTGTGTGCTCGATGTCTTTTTGACTTTTTAGCTTGTATCTTTGTTATGACTTATATTTCAGTGGCAGCTTTTCCAAGACGACTTTTGATTTCACTCTCTATTCCTTGTTTTACCTCTGTGTTGCTTAAAAGCTGATCAGAAATCTTTTGCAGTTTGGAGCATGAGGAATGCAATCTATGTCAAAGCCCTGTTGATGATTTTTCCTCAAAGCGAATGGGTATGGTACTTTTTTTCAGAGCCTTCATTGTGAATGAGCTCAAGTTGTTTCACATATCTCAAAAGTTTTCTTTGTCCTTGTAATAAATCTTTGCCTGCAGTATTTGCTCCTGGTGTAATTCAATCCAGCAGCATGGATAATAGATCTACTCAGGTTTTACGTTCTGCTGTCCAGTCTCCTGTTGCTGCATTCATGGAGGCTCACCAGGGTTCTAGTGTGCCTAACAACTTGCCATTTCCAGCAACATTTGCATCTGTTGGCAAACAAATCAACCTTCATGAAACAAATCACTCATTGGATGAAATGAAAATTGGTGTGCAACGCATGCTAAATGTCCATCCTCATTCCCTCCCAGAGTATCATGACAGTTTGGCAAATGGTTTCGCTTACAGCTCTTCAAGCGTTATTGGAGGCATGGTTAGCAGTGTTAGTTCGAAAATGACAGAAGGGATCAACAACAGAAACATTGGAGGCATGGGCTTAAATGGGCAACTCTTTGAGATTAGTGGTGGAGGTAAAGACAGATGATTATGATTTTCTCTGTGCTTCATTTTATGCACCTCTTTTAATCATTATATGAGGAGGAAAGACATAGCGGGCCTAATGCCAATGTTAAAATGCATAATTATGCATTTCATGTATCTCCTTTACGCCCAATATCAGTTATGAAACATGACTTGCTCTAAAGTCGCTATTGGTTATATGCCAAATGGTATAATTCTATAGGAAACACAAAAATTATGAACTTAATATTATCTCTTATTAGTACTCGTTTGCAACCAATACATTTCCCTTATTTGTTTACATTTCACATTTACTGCTGCGTTTCTACTGACATAATCAGATATGCACACATAATCAGATATGCACACGTGTTTGGGTGTTATTACTATCGGTATTGATATCTAGAATTCGAGGATGCAATCAACTCACAGGTTGATTGGCTCGGTAATATATTGATCTGCCTATTCAAATAAGAATTCACTGTGATGGCAGGGGATAGATGGTTAGTAATGAAACGTGATACAGCAAGGCATGAAAGCAATCATTAAAAGAATATTGGAATTGTTTTTGGGTTTTCATTTGGGGTGCTCAAAATCAACTCTCTGTCATCTTTCTCATTTTACAATAACATTTGTTATTGACATTCAAGTTGATGCCCTCATTTTTATGTTGTTTTTGTTGTCACTGATTTTTTAATAAATGATACTTCTCTTTAGCTTTTGGATCTTCTGGAAATGGAAGTCGTACTCTTCCTGGGCATCAGTACATGTGGAACAGTGCCAACTCAAGCCAGCAGCATCATTCAAATCACATGATTTGGCAGAACTCATCAACATTTACTAATGGTGTTCATACTCATCAGTTTCCACGTATGACTGGATTTCCTAGAGCACCTCCTATGATGTTGAATGCGGCACATGCACAACACCATGTCGGATCTGCACCATCTGTGAATCCCTCCTTGTGGGACATGCGACATGCTTATTCAGGAGAGTCTCCTGAAGCTTCTAGTTTTCATCTGGGTTCTCTTGGAAGTTTAGGTTTTCCTGGTAGCTCTCCACCACATCTTATGGAAATTGCATCCCGCAACATGTTCTCCCATGTTGGTGGAAATGGGCTGGACAGGACTAACAGCACTGGTCTGCACGCTCAGCAGATTCGTCATATTTTCCCTGGGCGTAACCCAATGATTTCAAGTCCAACCTCTTTTGATTCTTCTAATGAACGCATGAGAAATCTCTCCCACCGGAGAGTTGAATCAAATTCAAATAATTCAGATAAGAAGCAGTTCGAACTTGACGTTGACCGTATTATATGTGGTGAAGATAACCGAACAACATTAATGATAAAAAATATTCCTAACAAGTAAGTAAAATCCTCCTGGCCTTTTCAGCCATTTCCTGCTTATATATTAAGGATCTTCACAGCCTTTTAAGTTATGCTATCTCTAGAAGTTTTGTCAAATTTGAGTCACGAATTCTCAACTGTTTTATGACTCTCAGTTGTTAGGCGTTTTGATAAAGTACTGATAGTAATTATCTGCATGTACTGTGATATTGGATGGGAAGTAGCCTTTTCACCTCATTTCCCTATCTAAAAAGCATGGTTCATCCAGGGTTTTCTAATTTGTTAGTACCATTTGGAAATCATATTTCTGAAAAATCTAATTGCTTAGAGACTATCATGGACTTTTGGCGTGGTATCCAATTTGACCAGGTTTACATCATAGCCCTTTTACTACAGAAGGTCGATAGTAAAGTACTAAAGTTTCCATAAAAGGATCATTTTGTGGTCACCAATTATTCAGACTGATTTTGGACATTCTGCTTCTCTGCTCTTTGGCCTCCCTTATAAATTATAATTTCCATCTGTTGACTTTTGGTTTGTGTAGATACACATCCAAGATGCTACTGGCTGCAATTGATGAGCATTGTCGAGGAACTTACGATTTTCTTTATCTTCCAATTGACTTCAAGGCAAGTAACTTTTTGGGGGATCGACCTCTCTCACTTATTGTGTCTCTTTCTTGTTTTTTCTTCAATTTGTTGGTGAAGTTGTTCAGGTGGTCTGGGCTATTGCTGCTACTCATTTAATGCCCTTATATATACTTATTAACCATCATTATCCAATTTATTCCACTGACAAATATTCATTAAACAGAATAAGTGTAATGTGGGATATGCATTTGTGAACATGATCGATCCTCAACAAATCATTTCATTTTACAAGGTACGGTTGAGGCTTTAGTCAATTGAATTGTTCCATTTTATTATTCCTTTCTATGACAAAATATCGAATCCTCTTTCCATCTTTGACCGTTCAGAATACAAAAGTTAACATGATGAGAAAATCTCTTTTTCAGGCTTTTAATGGCAAAAAGTGGGAGAAGTTTAACAGTGAGAAGGTGGCATCTCTTGCTTATGCTAGGATTCAAGGGAAAGCTGCTCTTATTGCCCATTTCCAGAATTCAAGCTTGATGAATGAGGACAAACGCTGTCGCCCAATACTCTTCCATACAGATGGTCCAAATGCTGGTGATCCAGTAAGATATTTGCAGTTTCCTTGATAATTTCAAAGAATTTCCTTTGTGAATCTGGTTTTTCATGCCCTTTACATTTCTTCATAATTTACTGAAGCAAAATTGTCTCTGCCGTGCAGGAGCCCTTCCCTATGGGTGCAAATATTAGACCAAGATTGGGTAAGCCTCGAACAAATGGCAGTGAGGAGAACCACCCTTCAACATTGGTCGGTGGGGAGGACTCTTCCAATGCGACAGACTCATCATCAGGTGGCGATTGAGCAATCTGCTCTCCACCTGACACTAACTATATAAACCTCTACAGCATTGAAAAAATGCATCCACCCCGACTCTATCTCTGGGTGGCCTGACAAATCTGTTTTTGGCTATGGAGAAGCACTTTTTGATGAATCACATTTGGAGCCAGTTGAGTTGCTTCCAGGTCTTTTTTATTCCTCAAGAAGTTCTGCTACCTTTTTTCCCCTTATGAGTGTAGAGAAAATGGCTTAATGAAGGCTGATTGTCATGACTGAACAGAATTATGTACAGAAGTTCTCTCCAACTATGCATGACTTGATCGGTGATTGATCTGCACTTCGGTTTCAATTTTGTATCTTAATTCCCCTTTTTGGTCTCTTACTATGATTTTTCGAGTCATTTGCTGGTTCTGTTTCTGATCCTACGCCTGGATGCCCTTTCTCAAGGAAGAACAGCAATACATTTTCATTGTAACATCCTGGTTGTAGAAATTTTTGAAGTGCTCATATGCTGTCAATGAAATAACGTTTCTTGCCATTATTTTATTCTCATTCCTTGTCAAGACTCATACTTCACAACTTTACTTGATGTTAAGCTAATAAAGCCCATCTTGCTACTAGCCATTGCCGTCCTTAAACTAAAGAAAAGTTATCATTGTTGGACTCCATATGTGATGTGTATGAATCCGTTTAGTATTATTAGCCCATTTTGTATGATCGAAAGCCCAAAGGCATTGTTGACAAACGCTTCTTTGTTCTTGTGTTGGGTTATGCTCTGGATATTTGATGTATGAACTTATGTGATTCGTATGCCCCTGTAAATAAGTATAAAAGGCCTTCAAATTGCAAAATATGTGATCTTATAATTTTGACTATTTGAAAACAGTTCTTTCATTAGTTAAGAATAAGGCCGTATATTACTAAATTTTTCTAAACTTCTCGTCTCGACGAAAGTTCTACAGAATATAGTTGTAAAAAATTATAACATAAATTTCACTAAAATATTAATTATTAAAATAAATTTCGAATTATTTATGATTTCAAATTGAGAATAATTTATAATTCAATTTGAATTTTTTAAAAATAAAAATTTCAATATAAATATTAATTAAAGTACAATCAATTATACATTTTCTACTTTTTATTACAAATATCATAATGTTATTTTTATTTCAGTTGAATAAATAATAGTAAAAAGATTTGAACTCAATAATTAATTAAAAATATGAAAATTGATTAAAAAGAATAAATAAAAATAATATTTTTATTCTCTTAATTATGTCATATAATACAAATTAAAAATTAAAATAAAAGAAAAACGAGTAATTGGCAAATATTATAATAATATAATAATTAATAATATTATTAGTAGTAGTCATTTCTCATTTCCAGTCCTAAACGTGGTTGTTCTACATTAGTGTTTCAAAGCGCTCGTCCATTTCCCCATTGTCTGGCGGTCGCCGAGAAGCAAGCAAACCGCAGCGAAAGGCGTGCACTGTACAAAACCTTACACACAAACACACACACACACACTCACTCACGCGCGACACAAGACTAAAGAAATAGCCATAATGAGTATGACTCCTCCACTCCTCAAGAAGCCCAAACCGGAGCCTAACGACGGCGGCGACGGCCATGAGCCAACGGATAAACAGAAGTCGGTGCCCAAAGACGAGACTAAAGAAGGAGGCCAAATTGAGGATGACGACGGGGAAGTTCCAGAGGAGGCTGTCGTCGCCTTGATCGAGCACCGTACTCGTGAAGTTGAACATCTTAGACGACGAATCACGTATTACAAATCTCAGGTTATCTGTGTGTTTATTTCGTCTGTTTCATTGTTCCTTACTAGTAAAATCGTTTATTTACTGGGCTAATGCCGTGCATTTGTGTTTCTAATTTGCCCAATTTTGATTTCGTCTGTTTCTTTAAGTGGGAAGTTAGGACTTCTTATTTCTGAATTGGACTTTCATTTTTTAGTGGTTATTTGGGACATTTAATATCCCTAAAGGCTTTTTATATTGCTTATAAAATCTATATGTAGGAGTTAGTTTGCACTATATCTGAAAGCGGCAGTGCTAATCACTTGAGTAATGCAGCTTGTCGAAGCGGAGAAGAAGTTGAGTGATTCACAATTGCAATTGGCTCGTATACGTACTAGAAACAATGGTGTGCCATCATCTACAAGTATTAGGGTGGAAAATGCATCGAACAGCCCCATACGTGTTAGTGATGGCCCCAAAAGGAACCAGCCTCAATCAAGAACTGAGCTTGTTATTCCTTCTGTTGAACCAAAATATTCAAACCCTGTAAAATCTTTTGGGTCACCTGCAAAAGTTCCCATTGGATCTAATTCTCATCCAAGTCCGTCTACCCAACCCAGAACCTTTGCAAAAGTAAAATTGGAAAATGATGGCAGAAATTCTTCTGATGTTGAAGTTTTCGAGGTCCAGGATAGAGGAAGAAAAAGGAATTTGGGTAAAGCAGTTCAACTTTTGATGATCTGTGTGCTTTTATTACTTTATCTAAAGATCGCATGTTGAGTCACTTTGCCATATTACTTCCTTTCAAGGTCTGGATTAGATGTTTCTGGGATTTAGTGAATGCTTATGTATGTTTCAGAACAGCAAGAGCACAAGGAATTGATTCCTTTGGTGTGTAGTAGCTCTTCCCCATGCACAATCCGTTGCCATGCAAGCAATCACATCGCAAGTCAGCACAAGAGGAAGCTGAGAAGTATTGCATTATGTCCAACAAATTATGAACTTTTTGTTACAAGGTATTGAGCTTGATCACTTGGTTACGGGGGAAAAATTTCTTAAATTAAATGGCTTATGTGATGAAAATACAAGACATAAATGGATAGCATGTTGACAAAAATGCTTCTTCTGCTTATCCTTGAGATGATAATGATATGGGTTACTTATGTTCCTTTATAAAAAACATAGTTTTTGTTGTCTTCTGATAGATTGGAATACGTGGCACCTTCTGCTAAGCTTGAGAATAGTATTAAAATGGATCATTTCTGTTATTCTTCAGATGCAAACAAATGGACAATTTCCATTAGATTTGCATCCAATTGTTTTAGATGTGATAGTATTAAGGCTTTAGGAAATGATCAGAAAGTAGGGTAGATTCAATTGGCTGCTGACAACCTATGAAATACAATTATTAATGAAGTAGTTGAATATGTATATTGTCAGTTTCTGTGCAAATTTGACTATTATGCCAAAGAGATTGCTGTTTTAAACTTGTGCAGATATGCGAACACACACAGAAGGAACTTTGTAGCACTGTTCTCCTTCCGTAATTTAATATGTCTGACTTCTCTCATATTTTTGATACATGCAGTTCTTTGGATGGAATGGTCAACTTATGGCAAATTCAATCTCGGGGGTAGGTCTAATCTCTTGTTAAATTTAAGACAATACTCTTGCAATTTTGTATTATATTTACTTATTGTTTACCTACTATGTGAAGTGGATATTTATTGGTTGGATTTGAACAAAAATGTCTGACACTATTTGACAAGTACGGTGGTTAAACTATATTCTCTTTCAGAACAAGACATTGCACAAATGCAAGAAGAAAGATGCTACTTAAGTTTCTAACCAGTGAAAATTCTATTTACCTGATAACTTTGGATCACCTGGATAAAATATAAATATTGGGTTGACATAGCTTTTTGGAAATCTATTGATAGCCTTTGCTACCATATTGAACTATATTACTTACGAAGGTTTTGTCTAAGGGGCATCTAAATATGTGTTAATTATGAGTCATCACCAAAGGTGGAACTTTACAATGTTTATGCTGAATTGAGCAGTCCTTGTACAACTTCATCTCTTTTATCTCTATGTTTTTTGAATGTCCTATTTTTGATGCTGAGTATTAATAGCATTTAATTTCACTTAATGGACTTTTAATTTGTGATGTGGAGTTGCCTCTCTTGCACCGTAAGTTTATTCAATTTATTCTTCTTTGAATTGTAGATCAAGTGCCTCCATGATTAGTTCCACAGATTGCATGTCTCAAAAGCATAGGTGGCCAGAAGATATAGCTTGGCATCCACTTGGACATAGTCTATTTTCTGTTTATACGGCAGATGGTGGGGATTCTCAGATTTCAGTCCTGAATTTGAATAAAGCACAGGGGGTATGGATCAGGATTAACATGTATTTCTGCATAATTTGCTGGCACTGTTATAAATTTAAATCAGAAGACGTACTTTGTCATTAGTGGTGTAGCAGTTGACGTATCTTGTGTCAGTCCAGTGATGGCTATATAAACATTGAACTTCCTTGTCTAAAAGCACAATTCATCGTTTTGTTAAACAAGGTCTGATACCTAATTTCACATTGGCAGAGAGCCCGTGTAACATTCTTAGACAAGAAGCCTCATGTTAAGGGCATCATCAATAGCATCATATTTTTGCCCTGGGAAAACTCATCCTTTGTCACTGGTGGTAGTGATCATGCTGTTGTACTTTGGAATGAGACAGATGGAGAGAACTCATGGAATCCAAGGGTGTTACATAGGGATCAACATTCTTCTGCTGTCATGGGAGTTGCTGGGATGCATCAAAAGCAGGTTATATTGTCCGCTGGGTCTGACAAGAGGATCATTGGGTTTGATGCTCATGCACGAAAAGCGAATTTCAAGCATCAATTAGATAGTAAATGCATGAGTGTTCTGCCAAATCCATGTGACCAGAACCTATTCATGGTTCAAACAGGGTAAGAAACATTTAACTTTTTGGACCTGTTTCTTGTCAGCTGAATCTGCTGATTATAAATTTCCTTCCTGAATCGACCTATAAATATATTGAACTGAATTTGTCATCACATTTACATACTACTGCTCTGGCATTTCTATTGCCAATATTGCATGTGACCACAAACTCTTCAAACATGGAAGACAAATGTGATTTTTGTTTTTCCTAATATGTTGTGGAAGGATATTTGATTGGAAATAATTTTGTCTTTCCAAATTAATGCTTTGTTATGATGATTTCTCAGTGGTTGTTTACTGCTTGGAAGTTTGAATGATTGTATGTCCACCTCTTCAGGACTCAAATGAAGCAGCTCAGGTTGTTCGATTTTAGGCTGAGACGAACAGAAATCCATGCTTTCGGTTTTAAGCAAGAAAGCAGTGATTCTCAGTCAGCTCTTATAAATCAGGCTTGGTCTCCTGACGGTTTATACATCTCGTCTGGTTCAGTAGACCCTGTGATCCACATCTTTGATATCAGATACAATTCTCAAAAGCCTTCTCAGTCCATAAGAGCCCATCAGAAGCGCGTGTTCAAAGCAGTATGGCATTCCTCGCTTCCACTTCTGATTTCAATATCATCCGATCTTCATGTTGGATTACACAAGATCTGACAATTCTGTAATCGAATCAAGTCCCTGAAGAAGAATTCTAGTGAATCCTATGCTTCTGACTTTTGCTTCTGTCCTATCTTGCTTCAATCTGCAGTAGTACTGAGACTTCTCAAGAGGAGCCAATTATACAAGAGCAATTTTGGTTGACCGGTAAAGTTCTTGCATTCAATATAGGCTAGAGAACACGGTTTAGGTATGATAATTGATATTGTTTTGTGGATCATGATATAGCATTCTCAAGTAAACCAGCCACTGAATCTCAATTCATTGTATCACCCAATTTCCATTTAAAACTTTAGGAGTGAAAGAGTCGAATAGAAATTTTTTTCAATATCCCGGAACATCCCATTTTACAGCATATTTGATAGGTATCATCTACTCTCTTGAGCCCTCGCAGTTGAATCTTGCCAAGTCAAAGTGGTCTCTGCATGCTGAAGAGCTTTGATATGTATAGCTTATCATATGTCTGATTCCCATAAGCGCCATTTTATGAATACGAGTTGTCATTGAAGCGTGTAAGTGCTTCCTTTTTCTTGCTTCAAATTTCATTCACATAAACGTGTCTTTTCATTCATAAGCATTGAGGTATCAAATTTTCGTGGAGTGGTTTATGTTAGGGAAGACAAAACACTGCAGGCTCGACTGAAAATCAACGGATAAAATTTGTCTTGATTGGGATTGAGATTGGAATAGAGCTTAAAAAATAAATTTGTAAGCTTGGGTTCGGGTTCGGGTTTTATAACTCAAAATTATTCATAAAAATGGTGTTATTTTTGTTGAATGAATGAAATAAGAGAAAGTTGTTTTACCAAATGAATGACAAAAAAGCTTAGGTTTTTTTAAATTGATTTGACTAGTTTAATCGTAAAAATTTTAAACTATTTATTTTTTGGGTTAAATTTTTAACTTTTTTGTTTGATTAAATTGAATAATTTTTGTTTTGTTTTTAAAAATTAATCAATTTATTAATTAATCAGTTATTTTTGTTAATTAATAAATTTTTTATAAATATAATTAATTAATTAATTCTTATTTAGCAAAATTTTCAATTAAATGTTTAATTTTTTGTAAGGATAATAATTTTATTCAATTTTTAGTTTATTTTATGACAATCTAATATGAAATTTAACCTTTTAAAATTCTTATTTTATCGATTTAACTTCTTTTAAAACATTGAATTTTTCAAACTTGTTCGATTCAATGAATTTTGAACCATCTACGGGTCAAAATAAAACTCGACTTGTTCTCTTTTATAATTTATATACTAGCAGAGTAAAACTGCGCGATACGTAGTGATAATGTTCAGTTAATTTAGTCGGTTATAATGTAAGAAAAAAGTAGTTATCAAATAATAGAAATTTTAAATATGTAAGGACAATTTTATAAAGAAGATTTAAATATATTATATTGAAAATATAAAAGGTAGAATATAAAAATGTAAAATGTTTTGTTATCAATTAAGTTTGTTATTAATTAAGGGTTAAAATAATACAAGATAATAATAATTTATATAAAGGGTAAATAAAAATTAATTGATTAAATAGTTAAAAATATTAACTGTTTATTATGAACTGAAAAAAATATTAATTAACTGTTATTTAAGTATAACCATTACGTAAGTATAAGCATATTTAAATTAAAAAAAACATTAACTGTAGGTAGTATATATGAAT
>JANSVA010000006.1:40932676-40943465 GCA_025504915.1 Erythroxylum reticulatum
ACGTCTCACCATCCTGCTGGAAAAAACTTGAATCAACCACCGCCAGAGGAAATTTACACCAGATAGCTTTCACTCGTGGACAATCACATACCACGTGGCTAGTAGTTTCTTCCTGCCCACAGAAGTGACAGCTACTATCCATGGCAATGTGCCTAGCCACCCGTTGCTAATTTGTCAAGAGCTTACGTTGAGCGACGAGCCAAAGGAACGCCCTAATGCGTTGGGGGCCAGCCCATTTCCAGATAGTCTCCCACAGCTTGGTCCTGATATCCGTGGGCCTTCCTTCAAGTAACTCATAAGCTGACGCCACGGTGAAACCTCCGTAGGGGGATGGAGCCCACAAAACTTGGTCCTTCCCCACATTAGCATCTCTGGGGCAGTAGTTCGCTAGCTCCAGGCACACCGTGGACGGCAGGTACTGTTGAAACTCGGCCCACCGCCAAAGACCCCTGTCATCCGTTAGATCGGTAACCATAGCAAACCACTGAGGATCCGGCACCGGAGAAGAAGCCACCTGAATAAGGGGCCCCCATCTGTCCACCCAGTTGTCCAACCAAAATAAGATGCGTCGCCCGTTCCCTAGGGCCCATTTAATACCTTGTCGAACAATATGCCAGGTAGCAGAAATCCCCTGCCAGATGACCGAAGTCCTAGGCCTGGCGACCGTGGGGGGGATATGAATCGAGTCAAGACTATATTTGGCGCGAAGAATCTGGACCCAAAGGGTGTTAGGCTTAGTGATCAGATCCCACCCTAATTTAGCTAGCATCGCATCATTTGTCGACCGTATGCGTTTAATTCCCAGTCCCTCTACCACCTTAGGCTTACACACCGTCGCCCAGCTGACCAGGTGCATTTTACGGTGCTCAGGCGAGGAATCCCAAATAAAATTGCGCATGATTTTCTCCAGCTCGTCGCACATTTGTCGCGGGAGGCGAATCGTTTGCATTGTGAAGAGATGAACCTCAGAAAGAACAACCTGGGTTAACGTGACCCGACCCGGTAAGGATAACTTCCTAGCGCTCCATCCAGAAAGTTTCTTCTGCGTATGATCGAGGATGTACTGATAAGTGTGCCTAGTCGTTCACTCATGAATCAAGGGAACCCCCAGATACCTACCCAGATTGTTCGTTCTGTGGACTTGCAGGCCATTGCTAAGGCGCCTCGCTATTGCCCGCAAAACATTCTTCGAGAAAAAAATCCGAGTTTTGGCCGTGCTAACTTTCTACCCTGAGGCATTGTAGAAGGTCTCCAAGGTATTAGCTATAATCCACATCTGCGAATCGGACGCTTCCGCAAAAAGAACAAGGTCATCAGTAAAGAACAAGTGTAAGAGGGGGGCCCCGTGCGACTCAACTTGAGTGGTTTCCAGGCCCCTCTGCCCACCTCCGCCGAAATGAAATGACCTAGGTGCTCCATGCAGAGGACAAAAAGATAAGGCGAGAGGGGGTCTCCTTGTCTGAGTCCCCTCGTCGGCCTGAACGGCTCCGAAGCATGGCCCTGCCAAACAACTTGCATCGAGGTAGTCATAACACACCGCATGATGACCCAGACTAGATTTTCAGGAAACCCAATATCCAGCAGGGTCTCTTGAATAAACTGCCATCGAAGTCAATCGTAGGCTTTTTCCAGGTCCACTTTCAGGGCCAGATATCCGATTTTCCCGGTCCTCTTCCTTATTGAGTGGATCACCTCCTGGGCAATAATAATATTATCCGTGATATGTCTACCCAGAATGAAGCTACACTGATTAGCCGCCATTTACTGGTCTATGTGAGCTTTCAGGCGATTCACAAGGCCTTTAGCGATAATCTTATAGCACACATTGCAAAGACTGATCGGCCGAAACTGCGAGACCTGAGTCAGCGAAGGAGTTTTAGGGATGAGAACAAAAAGCGTTTGATTTAATTCCGGCTCCCAGTGCTCCATTCAGAAAACTTTTTGTATGAGAGCCACCACTGACGGGCCAACTGTCCCCCATTGAGCCTGGTAAAAAAGAGCATTGAACCCATTCACGTCGGGGGTTTTGTTCGGACTCATCGCAAAAACTGCACCCCGGATTTCACTCTCTTGAACCGACAGTTTAAGCTCCTGGACCTGGGCCTCGGTAAGGAGCGGGAAGGCACCGGTGATTGGAAAAGTTGAGGGTATCCCGTCATCCATAGTGTAAAGGTGGACAAAGTAATTGTTCACGACTCAGCGCAACTGGGCCAGATCGGAAACAATGCGCCCATTAGAGTCATTGAGTCGCTCAATGTGCAATTTCTTCCGTTTGGCTAGGGTGAGCGTGTGGTAAAACTTAGTGTTACGGTCGCCCTTGGAAAACCAATCTCATCGGGCTTTTTGGTGCCAAAAAAGCTCCTCCTCGCACAGGACTCGGGATAACTCACTGCTCAGCCTGTCCTCCAGGGCCAAAAGCGATTCCCTAGTATCGTGCGTCAGGGCTCTTTCGATACCGCCCAGCCTGGCTAACAGCCGCTTTTTACGGTGGAAGATGTTCCCAAACACTTTCCGAGTTCCATCGCTGGAGATGGGTGGAGAGCTGGGCTAAGGAGCGACTCATCAACTCCTCATCAGGGTGCCAATACGCATCCACCACCTCCTGAAAGCCCGAATGAGTGATCCAAGCATTCTGGAATCGGAAGAGGGGCACACCGTGGTACCACTGTGGGGGAGACAATAATTGAAGAAGCATAGGCCGGTGATCGGACCCTAGGAAGGGTAGGTGATGGTTAACAGTATTGGGGAAGTGGTGAAGCCAGTCGGACGACCAAAACACACGATCAAGACGAGCTTAGACTATCCCACGCCACCAGGTAAATTTAGAATCAATGAACCCTAAATCGTGGAGCCCACACCAATGCACCCAGTCCCAAAACTGACGACTCACCATTGGGGTAGAGGTAGCTCCTCCCCTCTTTTCCGAGTCCTCTAGTTTAGCATTGAAATCGTCGCCCACAATCTAAGGCCTGGTCGTAGAATCTCCAACCCACGTTAACATGGGCCAAAGACGGGATTGGGAAGCCATTTGTAGACTGGCATAAACGAATGTAAGGTCAAAAGAATGGGACTCATACTTGACCGTGGTATGAAGAAACTGTCGATGAGCAATAACGATCGAGATATCAAAAGCCTTCTTCCAGATAAGCCAAATACCCCCCGAAAATCCTTCAGTTTCTATTCTAAAGGAGAAGTCATAACCGAGAGAAAGAATCACATCTTTGGCTCAGGACCCACTAATCCGGGGCTCCAGCAATGCCACTATGCCCAGATGGAAATGACTAAGGTACGTATGTAGGACGGACTTGAATTTAGTCCCTCCGGACCCTTGACAATTCCAGAATAAGATCGACATACTAAAAAGGAAGGGAAGAAAAGGTACCTTACATCGGGGCCGCCCCTGGGCTCCCGTCGTGAACCAACCTGAGGTCCCCGTCTAGGGTGAGCGGAGGCAAGGGCTTAGTCTGGCTAGATCCCGGAGTTGTCGCCTGCTCAGACAAGTCCATCGCAATATCAGGAGGCTCCGCGAGCGGTAGAGCAGGTACGCCGATTCCTTCACCGGGTGCCTCCACGCCCTCCATAAGGTGAGGCCGTTCCTCGGATTCTGAAAATTGGGACGCTATGATCTGGGAATCACAGATCAT
Source organism: Erythroxylum reticulatum (assembly GCA_025504915.1). Classification (NCBI taxonomy): domain Eukaryota; kingdom Viridiplantae; phylum Streptophyta; class Magnoliopsida; order Malpighiales; family Erythroxylaceae; genus Erythroxylum; species Erythroxylum reticulatum. Next base: position 40,936,321 of record JANSVA010000006.1, read on the forward strand.
TTCAGAATGGGACGGGATTTCAATGGCGAGATTCCTATCGATGGATGACAGTTTGAGGTGAATTTGGAGAGTCGGGGCAGTGGCCTACTCCTGCCGCCCATTAGCTGGGCTTCAGTCTGCCCCGGTTGGCAGTGAGCCCATAACAACTTTTCCTGTGGAACCCGTCCGGGCAGTCCGTGAGTTATCAGCTGAAACTAACGCCCCTATCATTTGTAGAGGCAGACCGGTTCCATTGCAACTAGACAGGACAATCCTTTGTCCAAGACCAATGGGAGTAGTTTCAGGCCTAGGTTGGCCGGTGGGCCCTGGCGTCCCTTCCTCAGCAGTATCTGCGTGAAGTAATGCAGCAAATCTCGAGCCACTTCCTGAAGCTTCCCCACACGAGCTGCTGTCCTGCGTCCGGATCTATCCCGTCACTGGCCTCGAGCGACGCTTCTGAACGTTGGTCCACGGCCCATAGCCGTTACCTGGTCCGTCCGCAAGACGCCCCCAATTCGCCTCCATTGTGTTCCTAGAGTCAGTTCCACGTGCTCCAGCTATGTCATTTGGTGTTGCAGCAGCACCAGACTCAGCTGGTTTGCGGGGACAGGCCACGGGAGAATGTCCCACTATACCACACGTGTAACATACTTGTGGCAGACCTTCGTACAAGATTAGGAGAGTTTCACCATCAAGCTCAACGCTGAGTTTTAGGGGAGCCTGTAAATCTACATCCACGGCAATTCTGGCGAACCTTCCACGTTGAGCCTGCAACGTAGCCTCATCTATCCTCAACGTGGTGCCCACAAGATTCCCAACTCAGTAAGTATCATCGAGTGGTAGCGGGCTATCGGGAGATTGGGGATCCGAATCCAAACAAATGCTCGGGTAATCGTTGCAAGGGACGGCCTGAACGAAGGAAGCCATCGTTGGACTGCTAAAACTTGCCCAAACACTACCTAAGGACCATCGGTAAGCACATGAAGGTAGTCAACTTCCTCCTGGAATTTAACCAGGAAAAAATCATGGTCGAGGTCCACGATTTTCATGGGACCTTTGAGATGCCAGAGGTTCCGCAAGCGCGTAACCAGAACGTTGCAGCCTACACGTCGGCCTAGAAGCTTCACTACCACGGCAAGTTCCCATTGTTTATCCAGCTTAGATTTCAGCATCTGGGAGAGAAGAAGCCCGCCCCTCCGTTCTTCTGCAACCAATGTGATGTCACCTTCTTCAACTTCGACGGGAGCAGCCTCTGTCCAGCCAGCCTTTTCAGCTGCAACAGCAGCCGTGGTGCCCCCTGTGACAGCCTCGGTGTAAGACGCCTTGGGCAGTGGAGGTTCCTCGTCGTGCTTAAGCGTCCGGCCCTTCGTGGCCAGGTGACCCTCACTAACGAGGGTTGCCATAGTCCGGCGTCCCTCACTGCTATGGCACGCTCAGAAGAAAACAACGAACTCTGTTTGTGAAGGACCACAGTTGGCGTTGAAAAGAACAGATGTGAGGCTTACATCACATGGAGAAGAATAACAGCATCACCTAGGCAGATGTAGTGGTGGACGGCCTAGTGTACAATGCAGGTGCTCTCGTCGGAGATGTTGATCTTGTAGCGGGAGCCGACGGTGGGGGTAGGAGTAGTAGTGGGTTGGGGGTGGTCTAGGGAGGAGAGGTGGTGGATCTTGATGGATGGGAGTTGGTGTTGATCTGGATCAATTGCATTTATTTAGACAATCGAGGTTGAATTTATTGGTTTTGAAAATGAGCAGATACTTATAGTCGACACAACAAAACTCAAAAGAGGAAGCAGCAAGCACAAAGCCGTAAAGGCAAGACTGAAAAAGAACGAAGAAAGACAATAAAAAAGTACATGTTTTTATGAAAAAAGAAACTTGTTTTAAAAACGTACAAAAGTATCTTTTTTACTTTTTGTAAAATAATTGTAAAATTTATTTTTAAAAATAAAAAATGATAACAATTCTCAAACAAAAGAGTACACTGACCTTGGTTTGTAGCGTGCTTACAACTACTCTTATTAAGCGGTAGGATCTTTTGTCCAGTTTTATAGTATTTTATTATGTCCCATAAATTACAGTCATTTATTTATGCGAGACTCGTGTTTATTTATGCAGGACTCACACAGAACCTATATAAATAAATAGCTAAGATTCGTTGGATACAATAAAATACCATATAATTGGATAAAATATCTGAACTCTCTTATTAGGCTTTCAGCCTTTTTTATCTGGATTTTGAGAAGCCTGACAAGCCTACCCCAGCGTCTAGCTGATGCTTCTGCTTGTCATTTTAGTAATTGGAATATCTTCGGCTTCACGCTCCGCAACATTGGTCAAGTGTCTACGCTAATCACCTTTTTTGCCACTGGCATTTGGGCCATAAATGGAGTCATCCTATCATAACGCTGTATTCTTCAAAGATTAAGAAAAAGATATCTATTAAGAGAAAATCGTAACAGTTACATTATTTCACAAACTGCACAAAAGTTGTCCCTTTTTTATAAAGATTTACCCTTCACAAAGATGCACATAGGAAGAGAACAAACTTTATATATCCCTTCTCTACTCAATCTAAAAACAAGATCGGATGTTATTATGGTTCGTCTCCAATTTTGTGAAACTATTTCTCGAGCAAGGCAGCCGATAAGTCATCCAAGGTTTATGTCAATGATAGAATGGTAATGTTTTTATATGTGGAGTATAATACAATCATGATTGGGTGATCACCAATTGAAGATTAACCAAACAGGAGTTAGTAAGAATGACTTGTTTCTTTTTTAATGAAAACCAAAAAAAAGAAAAAATATAAACAATTAATTAATGAAACTGATGTCCTATGTAATGGAAATACACAACAAAATTTTATAAATTAAATTAATTAATATCAAATAAAAAAAATGAAAACTAAGCCTAATCCCGGCTCTTCTGCTTCTCCCATCGACACCTTGTTCTCTACCCACCATCTGCTTACTAGCTTGCACACCGTCTAGTAACTAGCTTGCCACCATCTCGACATTATCATCATCTGAAAACAGTCTGCCACCATCTTTCTCCTCTTCGCACACGATTAAACAATACGTCTTCTCTTTGTTGCACAAGTGATTTTGTTTACCTTGATTTGATGTTTTGTCAATTTGAAATTGGAAATGATACGATTGGATTAAGAGAATTGTGTTGTTTTAAGTGTGTGGAAGTTACAAAAAAGTGATATCCATGGTGATGTAAATGCACTGATAATAGGAATGACCATTTCCTAAATTAAGCATGCAAGACGAGAAAGAAATCATTGTGCACTAACAATAACGAAAACTACATTTGGATACATGTTTCTTTTATCTTGGTTCATACAAGGCATAGAACTTCAATTTCGCTGTGCAATTTCATAGGCATCATTGAAGGTGATGTTGGAGATCAAACTTTTGATATTAACTGGATTGTTACACATGAAGAGTTTGATAAGCAAAAGCAATTATCTTAAAAGAATCTCCTTTATCTAATAAAGGGAATGAGCTAGACATATGAAAATTGCTTACAAAGATAGGAATCGTATGTTAAAACAAAAAAGTGACTAATCAATTTGTCATGTATTATGTGGATTTTTGAGATAGTATCTCTTTTAATCTAAGAGATAAGAGCCTCATTCTTCAGAGGCATGATAGTTATTGTTTGATTATCACTTTTTCTTGATCAATCAGCTCGTTACTATCGAAAATGTGATTGATAAGTTGAAGATATCACTTTTCTTACAGGCTGTTTGAAAACCTTTAAATTGAATTTATTAACGAATTTCATTTAATTACATTAATAAGATTGAATTCAATTTAATTTACACTGTTTGGAACAAACTCAGTAATATTATAAATGAATTCAATTACATTGTTTGGAATGAGAACAAATATAGTGAGGAATGAGAATAATAATATTATGGCTATTATGGCTGGTTAAGAGGAAGAAATGATTACTATTACCATTAATAGTACTTGATTTGTAAAAAATATTGACAAATAAAAATTTATTATATTTTAATTAATTAATTAATCATATTTTAATTACTGATATTGTAATTAATCAATTACAATATATTGATTAATTAAAATATTGTTATTAATTTTAATTGATTATATTGTAATTAATTAATTAATTATATTGTAATTAGTTAATTATATTTTAATTAATGATTTAATTATATTTTAATTAATTATATTGTAGTTAATTAATTATTAATAATATTTTAATTAATAATTTTTGGAATCCAATCAAGTGAAGCACAAGAGAGTGAGAAGTGAAGTAGTCCAAAGAATGAAAGAGCAAAAGAACAAGACGCTACCTTTGAATGGCACAGAGTGATTCTTGATAAGAAATACAGGGCAAATCATTATACTCAATAAAAACCCACAATAAATATATAAACTTTGATGAATGTTTGGTTATAAACTCACAGCAAACAATAGTTTTTTATTCAAAGGTGTCTTCCTTAAGTTTCAATATAATTGAATTCCTATACTTGGAGGAGTGAATTCAATTTATAAAGGAGATGAGTTTCAATTACATGCATGAATTGAACCCATCTAATGTAATTGAAACCCATCTATTTTTTGTATTTCCAAACATGTGAATTGAATTCAGTTGCAATATTGAATTCAATTCACACCTTTCCAACCACCCATCAATCTACTTGTTACTATCGTTGTTCTTTGATATGGTGTAATATATTATCTGTATGTGATATCTTGTAATAATATATTCATATCATAATATTGTAATATGATAAATAAATATGTGCAAGGAAATAAAAAATATATGTAGCTTTTTTTTATAACCTAATATAAATTTGACATGGAAAGAGTGTAAAGGCATTGTTAATAGATTCAAGAATGTTATTTACCGTTATTTTGATAATTTAGTATAAACTAAAAGGATATATTCTTAATTTTGTCAAGAGAAGTGTTATGTTCAATGGTAAAATAATTTAAATATTATTATTATTATATGTGATATGTTGATTGCATTTTATTTTAATTTATATTGTGATTTATGTGTATATTTCAAATTCCGCATATTGATTGCCTCAATTATAATGAGAAGATGAAGTTATAACACTATATCTTTATCCTTGTAGATTTATGCATTAAAGGCTGTTATATATTTGGATAATAGAGTTTCTAGTAAGACAATTCCTAAGACTCCTTATAAACTATGTGCATGAAAGAAACTCAATTTGAGACACCTTTATTTCTGGGGTTTCTTAGCTGAAGTAAGGGTATATAATCCACATCAAAGAAGCCTGATGTAAGGCCTGTTAGTGGTTACTTCATTGGCTATCCCAATAATTCAAAGAGGTATATACTATTCTAATAATAATACGAGAATAGTAAGAATGGTATTTAGTAAGTATGGGAAACCACAAAAGATGGATACTCGAGAGATTTAGGTGGACACTCCCACACATAGTATTTGTCCTGAGGTTGTTGTTTCTTTTAATGCATTATAATCGCACAACCTACTGAAATAAGAAATCAATAGTCAAAACCCATAAGATGAACATATCAGTGATAAGCTAGCTAACAATGTGTAAATCAGAAGAAACAGTATTGTGAATGTCTATAAGGCATAAAAGATCAATTGTTTTAGATGATTATGTATTTTACTCACTTGAACATAAAAGCAATTTGAGCATTGACGATTCTAGTTTGGTTCAAACTAACCATGGCAAGTAGAAACTTTAAAAAATAGTTCAATATTATGAAAGAAGAGATAAGATCAATGGATGACAATAATGTATAGGTGCTAGTCAAGTTGTTTGAAGGTTTAAAGCAAGTTAGTAATAAATATGTATTCAACACCAAACAAGACTCGAATGGAAACATAAAAAAGGACTCTTTAAGGATTCTTATGACTTTAGTGACTCATTATGATCTAAAGCTTCACCAATTGGATGTAAAAGTGACATCTTTAAATGGTGACTTAAAAGAACACATGTATATAGACCAACTAGAAGGGTTCTTAATCACAGGAAATGAAAACTTAGTGTGTAAGTTAAATAAGTCAATATATGTACTAAAACAAGCTTCTCGATAGTAGTATCTTAAGTTCAATGATATGATTACATTGTATAGTTTTATAGAGATTATTGTTGATTGATGTATCTATATAAAGGTCAATAAGAGCAAAATCAATATTTTGGTCCTATATGTTGACAATATCCCTCTTATTGCCAATGATATTGGCTTGTTAAATGATGTAAAGAAGTTTCTCTCAAAGAAATTCGAAATGAAAGATATGAGTGAGACATCTTATGTGGTAAGAATAGAAATATCATGTGATATATTATAAAGACAATTAGGATTGTCTTAAAAAAGCTATATTAATAAGTGTTAGATAAATTTAGAATGGTAAAGTGCTCCATCAGAATAGCTCCAATTTAGAAAGAGGACAAGTTTAGTGAAATTCAATGTCCTATAAATAATTTTGAGAAGAGGATAATATAACCTATTCCCTATTCGTTAATTATTGGGAGCTCAATATAGACTTAGACATGCACTCGGTTGGGTATCAACTTTGCTATTGGAATGTTAGGTCGATTTTAAAGTAATCTATGAATGAAACATTGGAATGATGCAAAGAAGTCCTTGGGTACTTATAAGGTACCAATGGTTATATGCTTGCATACAAAAGATTAGACCATCTTAAAGTGGTTAGCTACCCAAATTTAGACTATGCTAGATGTGTGGACTTAAGGAAATCCACATTTAGGCCTTGTTTGGTTATTGGCTGATAAGCTAATTTTTTAGATGATTGACCAAAATCATCTGTTTAACTTCATCAAGAATTTATTCTAGTTGTTTGGTTGTTGACTAGTTGGGTTGGCTGATTCAACCCAACCAACTAAAAATTAGAAACCCATGTGAGTAGCTTTTTAGGCAATCAGCTGATTACCCTTTCTTATAATGTCGATTTTCCTCTTAAATTTTGCCTAACATCTTTTGCTCTATTTAAATTGTTTTTTTAAATTTCATTTGGATTGTTATATTTTATGTGTGGATGTATCATGATACTGATGATGATGCTAATGCTGATGCTGATTATTATTATTATTGTTGTTGTTGTTGTTGTTGTTGTTGTTGTTGTTGTTGTTGTTGTTGTTGTTGTTGTTGTTGT
>JANSVA010000006.1:40965080-40975631 GCA_025504915.1 Erythroxylum reticulatum
TATTTTCCATTCTATTGGAATATTGTATTTTTGTATTATATATTTATATTTATATTCTATATGCATAATTAATGTCAAGACAGGCATGAGCTGAGCTACTCGGTATACAAGTATTGTTTCTTTCTAGCCTGATTGGAGTTTACTCTTTTAAGGTTCTTTTTTTGGTATGTATTATTATATTACTATTTATTGTTAATATTTGAAATGTTTTGTATGTATGTTAATTTTTGTATTGCCTTATTTATTTATTTTTATAAAAGGAATATAAACATTACATATTACATGATAATTCTCAGGTGACAGACTTCGACTCATTCTCTATGAGGATAGCTATGCATTTCTTAGATGGGTGCTCAAAAGTAGTGATCTCTAAGAAGAACTGATCTGCAAAATTTGCAAGTCAATCTACACTTCAATTGCCTTTTCAGTAAATATGCCGAATTACTACAACCTAGTTATGGGAAAGCAATTCATGAATGCCCAACACTAAAGAGTTAAAGAAAGTAGCCTGCATCGACTGAGCATAGAGCATATTGGTCACAGTGCGTGCATCCACTTCTAAGACTATGCGGCGATACCCCAAGGACCATGCTAGCTTAAGGCCTTATTTATTTTTGTTATTAATGTTACTATTGTTTATATTTATTATTTAATTGTATTTATGTTTTTAGTTATTTTATTTTATTTATGTTTATTTGACTTATTTACTTAATTATTTTATTTTATTATTTTTGTTTGGCATATGTATGCACATCAAATTTCAATTTTGAAGTATCTTTATGGTACATTATATGTAAGTCTATCTGAAATAGCCTCTCTAGTAGATAAGGATAAAGTTATATACTATCGGACATCTCCAGGTCCCACATCTCAGCGAGATTTCAACTAAATATTGATAATAGTTTTCCTGCTAATTTTTATTTATTATACATAGAGAGAGAGCAAGAGGGGAGAGAGAATATATAGAAAAAGTATATTAGAGTATATTTATATAAATAGAAAGAAAACTAAAAATAAATTATTTTAAATAATTAATAGCAAAGAATGGGCAATAATTTGTGAGAATTAAACAAATTATTAATTAAAGAATTTATAATTAAAAGGATAACACACTAATTACTTTCAAATTTTATTGGAATTTTAGTAATTTAGTATTAATTTTCTAAAATTTTAATTTAATAATTAAAATAAAAATATAAAAATCAAATCAAAATATTATTTATAGTAATGTAAATTATCTTATTAAATATAATGAAAAATTTTATCTATTAATTATATTAACAAAAATAAAATTTTAATTTGTCTAAATTTGAAAAGACTTTGTTGGGTTTGGGTAATTAAAACAGTACATAGTCTTATTCTTAATTATTAAAAAGATCATTTTTTAATTACTCAAGTAAAAAATAATAAAAAATAATAAATTTGAATTTATTATTTAACTTTTGTTATAATCGCTAATCATCACTTTTTGATCATAAACAATAATTAACTTGAAATCCGCAGGTCAAAGGTTGAAGAAAATGGCTGGCTTCTGGTTATGGACTGACATGGACTTATTATCAAACCTCCATTGAACAGTTAAGCAAATACAGTTTTAAATAATATATATGTTAAAAGCTTTTTAAAGAACACTGTTTCTTCCTCTAGCAAAATTTGCTTGGTCTTCGCTGTCGATGCTGTTCTTTTTTTTATTTCCTGATTTGCTTTAGAGTTGATTTAACAAAACCCATTGCTTGTGATCCCAAGAAAACTCCCCAACTACTTGATTTTGTGACGTTTCAACCAGAAATCTACTCCTGCTAATCTTCGTTTCGTTTATAATAATCACACTTCTTCTAAGGGCAGTTCTTCAAGCTTCATTGTCTTTGTGACTCCTACTCTTTATTAGTGAAATCTCACTGATTTCTTCCATTTTCGTATTGGAAATGGAGATACGGAGATGGGTTTTTGTTGGGGTTATCTGCTTTGCTGTTTTAGTGACGAGGACTAGCTCTGTGGGGCTTGGCAGGAGTCAACCTACTGAGAGGATTTCAGGTGTGTTTTCATATTCATTTTCGATGCAGTTGTTTAATAGGTGATAAATGGATTTTTTGTTATGGGAATTTCTGGTCTTTAATGATGAAAAAAGTTTTAATCATTTGAAGTTAGGGTTTTGGGTAGTTAGCACATGAGATTGTGTTGCATCGGATTTATAGGTTAGCTTATTTAAAGTTTTCGATCTGCTTGAGTACGTTTATTTGTGTCTAAGAGAAGCTTTAAAGATGAACGCTCACATGTTAAATTTATTGAGTTACTAGAATGGCCTTTTGAAATGTAAGTATTTAATAGGATAAGAGTTACGAGTGAACTCAGAGCACTGCTCTGAAAGATATATGCAATCAAACAGACAACAAATGAGACTATTTATATCACAATGGGTATGTATGTTGATGTAATTTGGTGCGAGTTGCAGATTGACGTGGGTTACTTTTAGCTGAGATGCTTTCGCAGCCGTCTTTGTTGTGCTATTGAGGGCAAGTTTTGGGAAGTGAAGAATGTAATAATTTGTAGGATAGTCATTCATGCGAAAAGCTAAGTCACTGATCTAGATATTGTCTCTTCGGTTGGCTTGGAGGTTGTGATGTCATTGGCTGTTTCAGGGCATAACACTTGTGATCGGTGATTTAGTCTAAAGCCTTTGGGGCTCTATGCTAGCTGGTGTAAAGTGGTTGGGATATATGATATAGACTTGAACCTACAGTCTATGGTAATACTAGATTGAGACTAACTACTTGTAAATTGGAAAAGGCTGTTTATTTTGTGTCTCATTATTTTGATATCAAGAGAAAGTCGGAATTTAAAATGCTGAACTGTTTTGAAGCTTCATCTATGACAAAGAAAGGAGCAAAAGTTTTCTGTATTTAGCTACAGAGGTTCTCCAAACATTTTTGTATTGAACGTGAAGAAATGTCGAGGACATTTGATTTGGTTAAGCTGGAAAGAAATGGGATAAATAAAGGATCATTCTTGCCCTGTCAGTGAATGTCTGATAGTATAAAACTGTTAGCTTCAATTTATGAGATTTTTAATGTCAATCTTATCCTGGCTGTAGGTAGTGCTGGTGATGTTTTGGAAGATGATCCTGTGGGAAGGTTGAAAGTTTTTGTTTATGAACTTCCAAGCAAATACAATAAGAAAATTCTGCAAAAGGACCCCAGATGCCTCAATCACATGTTTGCAGCTGAGATCTATATGCATCGCTTTCTCTTATCTAGCCCTGTTCGTACTCTCAATCCTGAGGAAGCTGATTGGTTTTATACTCCTGTATACACCACATGTGATTTGACACCAAATGGCTTACCTTTACCTTTTAAATCACCAAGAATGATGAGAAGTGCGATACAACTCATTTCTTCTAACTGGCCTTACTGGAACAGAACTGAAGGAGCAGATCACTTTTTCTTAGTGCCGCATGACTTTGGAGCATGCTTCCATTACCAGGTGTGTGTTTGTTTACTGTTTCTTCTTTTCTTCCCTGATCTCCTTAGATCCGTGACCAAATCCTTTTGAACATTCTGAACCAACCAACCTGATTTATGCTTATTAGGTGTTGCTTACTTCTATTCAGTTTTCTAATTTTTGTTGCGAGGGTCTTTGTGATGAGTTTCTACATCTCTTTTACAGGAGGAGAAGGCAATTGAAAGAGGGATTCTTCATTTGCTCCAACGTGCAACATTAGTGCAAACTTTTGGACAGCGGAATCATGTCTGCTTAAAGGAGGGCTCAATAACAATCCCTCCATATGCTCCTCCCCAGAAAATGCAAACACACCTGATTCCAGAGAAAACTCCTAGGTCTATCTTTGTTTACTTTCGCGGGCTGTTTTATGATGTGGGAAATGATCCTGAAGGTGGCTATTATGCAAGGTACTTATCATTTAGTTCATATGTTAAATAAGAATTCTTAGCTGTTCATGTGTCTACCTTTATAGGATGAAGTCTCAACTATGCTTGGGACTGAAAATCCTTGTTAGCAGAAAGCATTATGCTCTAGATCTTGACCCTGAAAAATGTTAATCATGTCGGTGGAGTTATTTAGTTTCTTTATGAAGCAGAAGATAAAAAGCTTTAAGCTCTATTCTTGCTCTCGTCTTTTATAGGATGGTGAAGTTTTCTCTTGTTTTTTACAGAGGGGCTCGTGCGGCAGTGTGGGAAAACTTCAAAGACAATCCACTTTTCGACATTTCTACAGAACACCCATCAACTTACTATGAAGACATGCAGCGAGCTGTCTTCTGTTTGTGTCCACTTGGCTGGGCTCCATGGAGTCCCAGATTGGTTGAAGCTGTTATATTTGGTTGTATTCCTGTCATTATAGCAGACGACATTGTCTTGCCCTTTGCCGATGCAATCCCATGGGAAGAAATCGGAGTTTTTGTCGATGAGAAAGATGTTCCTAATCTGGACACAATCCTCACTTCAATCCCACCTGAAGTAATATTGAGGAAGCAGAGATTGCTTGCAAACCCCTCAATGAAGCAGGCAATGCTTTTCCCACAACCAGCTCAACCAGGAGATGCTTTCCATCAAGTTCTGAATGGACTTGCGCGCAAATTGCCTCATGACAGAAGTATTTACTTGAGGGCAGGTGAAAGGATCTTAAACTGGACTGCAGGTCCAGTTGGTGATCTCAAGCCTTGGTAGAATGGATAAGCATGTTAGATTGTTACCTCTTGAAAAAGGTTTAGTATTGTTTTCTGTTCTGGTCAATAGAGGTGGCTAATCAAGTTGCTGATTATATCAAAAGATGTAAATTGTGACTCTACCAGAATGTCTTGGATTGTGCATTCCTTTTTGCAGGCTTAGGGGTGTGCCTTGATGTGTCATAGTGAAGAAACTTTGTAATCAGGACCAATAAAGAAGCTTATGGCAACTTATTATCAGGGTTAATTCCCATTTTCTGAATCAATGAAGTGTGTAACTGTCTGGTAACTTGGAACCCTGATGGGCAAACTAATTTTTTAATTTTTTGAAGGATTAAATAAAAAGCATATGAATATGAGTTCATAGTGGTGGCATCTGTTGTGGCCGGAAGGTTACGATTGAGTTACAGAAATAACCTTTTTTGTATAGTGTTAAGAAAAGATTGCTTACAATTAATAATTTTCTTTTAGTTTTCATAAAGTGTAGAGTCTTTATAGTTTAAAATTTGATTAAATTTAAGTTATTTTTTTTAATAATTGAATTATAACATTGACCTTTAATTTTGTGCCGGCCCAGTCAAGCTGGACTTTAGCTTCTTCCCAAGTCCTTGACCGGTTTTTTTAAGAGAGGAGCATGACAAGGACGAAAGGTATGCAAAAAAGTGGTTAAAACAGGGCCTATGTTGTGTGGGGAGTATGACAGCCACGCTTCCACATGTTCTAAGAATAGCCAAATACTACTCAACACTACACAACTCTCATGTCTCTCCCTCTTATCTCCTCATCTCCACCTTTTGTTTGACAAACAAAGACTGAGAAGAGGACCAAAGAGAAGCTGCTAGAAAAATGGCCCTGCGTGTACCAACCACAAGGCTTCATGCCACCAAATCTTCACCAGCACCATCACCTCTTTTAGCTCCTAGTGCCAATAGTGTTGGCCTGAGAGCACCAATTGATCGTTTTGCCTTAAAGTCGTCTTTCTTTTCACCTTCACTTCACCTCTTGCTTGCTTCCACCACTCAGCAACATGCTGTTGCATCTTCATTTCCTGCTCCTAGATTTTCCATGCGTGTTGCTTCCAAGCAAGCTTATATATGTCGTGATTGCGGGTACTTTCTTGTTTGTTTCCAGTTTCTTGTGTCCAATTTGTTATCTCGATGACTTAACTGAAATGTGGGAAATTTTGGTATGTTTCTGATGATGCAGTTACATTTACAACGATAGGACTCCCTTCGAGAAGCTGTCTGACAAGTTTTTTTGCCCTGGTAATCACAAAGTTTTATCACTTTCTAGGAGTTAATGTATATACTTGCAGAGAAATGAAGAGTGCATTCTTGGTTCATGAAAACCACAAACTGGTGTTTTCTGTTCTGTCTTGATAAGCTATCTTATCCATAGTTGATGATTCCATTGGTTGATAGGCTAGCAATCTTATCATAAAGTACGGGCAATTGCAGAAAGTTGTGAGATAAGACTAGAGAATGGGTTTGAGAGTTGCAAGTTGCAGAATGGGCTAGGCTAATTGCATGAAATGAACTTTTCTTTGCAGTATGTGGGGCTCCAAAACGAAGATTTAGGCCATATACACCTGCAGTGGCTAAAAATGCGAACCAGGCAGATATTCGAAAAGCACGTAAAGCAGAGCTTCTGAGGGATGAAGCAATCGGGTAAGCTTAATTCTGTAATAAAAAATATCACTCATCTACTAGTTTAGTTTATCTTATGTTTCAGACTGCAAACTCAATCTTTTACAAGGTTAGTTAAACTTTGACAGGAAGGCATTACCAGTTGCCGTAGTTGTTGGAGTGGTGGCCCTGGCTGCTTTATACTTCTACCTAAATAATACCTTCCAGGGTTAAGCTATAGATGATCCTCCTGCCCGAAGTGTAGAACCAATGCCGCCACTTCTCTGCTTTTAGCAAACTATTCCTGTAATCTTCTTCCATCTTGGAACCTCTATTCCTCTTTAGTTTGTCGAACACGAAAAGTAAGCTACTGATCATTTTCAATAACAAAAGAAAGAATTGTCTGATTCTCATTTTTCTGCTTGGAATCACAAGGCGCCGATCTGACTTATGCTCAAAACTTACTCTACTTGAATTAATTTCTAGTCTGATTAAAAGTATAAGATAGATCAGAGCGTGGAGTAGATAATTCAATTCTACTTACAAAATTGCAGTAGGATAGTTGTCATTTACATTGCAATACTCTCACGATCTCTAATGGGGGCAAGCAAATTTGTCTGCCCTCCCAGCTTCCATTACATTAGCAGATAATGCTCATCAATCGCAAAGCTAACAGGGTAAAGACCAGATTTATGGATAATATGAAGTTTGAAACTTTACACCGGCTAGTCATTACCAAGTACTCATTCTTGCAAGACGAGAGACCCCTCGATTCTTTTCTCCAAAGACTCTAGAGGAGGGTAATTCAAAGGTGAAAACATGTCATTGACGGTGGAGGTTGGGGCTGGCTTGAATTCGTAAGGGCCTTCCTTCACTCCCCAGACCTGTGACCAGCAACACAAAACTGATCATCTTTTTCGCTCTTGCTCAGATAAGTAGATATATATATATACCTTAAAAGACCAGAAAATAACCTGATTTCCATCCTCATCATAGCCCCTGTCCCAGCTATGTACTTCATTGTTCTTTAAAATTGCAAGTTCTGAGGTGCAGTATGTTGCTCCATTCTGTCAGAAGATAAACAACAAATGATAACAATGTGGTGTCTCCTCTCAAAAAGAAGCAGAACATTTGAACTACAGGATTCCTTAAAAACAGTCTTCAGTGTGAAAAGGAAATACCCATGAATTTGGGAATCCACCAGGCGGTGTAGAACCTTCGTATAAGCAGCGTTTTCCACGGTCACAGCGTTTAAGGTGAATAGTTGTCAGATGTTCCCCCATGTCCTGAACATATGTCAAAAAGTGAAATGTTGTTAAATTTGGCCAGCTAACATATGAACTGAACAATCTAGGTAGTTCAAGAAAAGGAAACAGGTTATCACCGGCCAAAAACTTTGCTATAAATAGATTATCAAGTTCTGTTGGTCAGAATTACATAAAAACAAAACTTAGACAAATTTTATTGGCCTAACCATCAAAGCTCATGCAGTTTATGGATTAGTCTTGGAGAATTATGACATGAATGAACCCTGGAGCACCATCTGAATGGGCCTTAGCAGTAATGCAATCTGCAGAAGTAACCAAGTAACTGCATATAGAAATAATTTCTGTAATAAGACTTACTCCAATAACTTCTTCGGGCAGTGGTCGCTGGTCCCTTTGTCGGTCACAGAAGTTCTTGTACTCCTCTGCATCTCTAATGGCATATGTACTTACCTGCCCAGAAATTTTGTTAAATCAATGAAGCTCCATTACTTGAATGCTGCTATACATGAGAATAAAAGTAACTAAAAGGGAATAAGCATAGTATGATCTCCAGGTTTAGTATTAATATTGTGAACAAAATCATTTGAATTACTCGTCCATGTTCTCATTCAGCTCAAAATATCTGAAACTACTTAGGATCAAAATAAAACTACTTCGATTCAAAAAGTTTTTTTTAAAAAGTGCTAATCAAGTATTCAGATAACAGGTTATGTTAGGAGCATCATCAATATCGTGGATACCCAAGTACCAAAAACTATGAAGCAAAAACATATCTCCAAATACTTAAACATTAAAACAAAGATAAATTTGCAATGTGTTGCTACAAACAGTTATGTTGCTCTACTCACTAGGAGCTCACCTCAACATCGCACTTCAACTCCTTGGGGCAAGGCTTCACCATGTAAAACCTCTGCAATAATAAGATATTTGAAACTTTTAGTCGCATGACATTTCAGAGGGTTGAGAAGTAAGATGTCATAAGGTAATTAGTAGTCATATTCACTCCTGGATGCAATAACCTTTATAGGTAACAGACTCCAGACCAACTCCCTGGCTAAAATGAAAAGAAAATTTTCAAATACAAATAACCAAAATTTAGTCAGAAGTCACTTTCATTATTATGTAATAACTGAGCACGCCTTTAGAATTGGCATTTCTTCATGTTTAGACTAGCAGAACTGAGCAACGTATTACAACTTCATTCATTACCTGCCGAAAGGGTTTTTGAGGAGTCCTCCAGAATGCCTAACAAATTAAGGGAAAATCAAAAACTCTCAGCAATTTAAACCACAAAACTGAATCTAACAGAACTTTTTAAACAAGTAGATCATACTAACTTGTTCAAAATATAAAACCTTTGAACCATCGACCATGTCAACTGCTGGGCAGGTAAGCATTCTGCAGATAAGGTAGAGCTCACAGAGTTCAATAACGAACCAAATCTTGGCAAAAGTTTCAGCTTTTCACATTCAATTCAATAACATATGGAGATTGGCAGAAGATCAGTAGAACTATTTTCTCCAGCTGAACTCGCCACTTATTCTTAACTTTCAAGATCAAAGTAGATAAATAAAGACAAAACAGAACAATTTAAGCAAAAAGGGTACCTAATATTGAAGTAATTATCAGGATCCCTAGAAGCTTGCTCCGCCGAGAACTATTCCCATCACCAAAAAGAAAAAGGATGGAATTAAAACACAATTCAAGCAAAGGAAGATCATAAAAGGCAAGTAAGAAATGTTCAACCTTTTCACCGCTAAGAGATTGAGTAACGATTCGAGAATGATCCCAACGTGTAGTAGACTTAGTGAGTCGTTTCACGAGAATAGCACCTCCAATCAAAAACAGCGTCTTCACTGCAAATCCCCGAGCTCGGCTCCACCCGTTTGAGTCTGAATCATTTCCCATTCTTATATTCACTTTTATATACTTGCCCACATCAAGAAACCACCCGTCATTATCAGCACCACCGTAATCTTCAGCTGCGAGGAACTCGATATGAACCTTATGTTGGCACGCAAGTGTAGAATTGAGCAAGTGAAAGATGGAAACTTTGGTCGAAACAACTAACGATAAGTCTATGATTGGATTGAAGATAAGAGTAATTTCTCAGTTTGTTTGCTGAGTATGGAATTCTTCGACGGATACAGAGCTTCGACCGTCACGTAGTGGGAGTGGGATTGGCGTCACGTCAGAGCTCTATTCTTTCTTTTGATTTCACGGCTCTCTGTCGTCCTTTCATTTGACGTTGCACAATGACTTATCTACCCATCTCTATTCTCTCATCCTCGCAAACTTGAAAATAATAATCATAATAATAAGAAATTATAGTTAGATTATTATTTCAAATAATTTGATTTTTAAAATAATATTATGTTAATTAAAATTTTAAAATAATATCATTTTAATTTTTTTAACTAAAATAACATTATTTAAAGAGGATTTCGACTTATGGAGAGTTTAGAAAGGTGTGAATTGAATTCAATATTGTAATTAAATTCAATTTAGGTGCTTGGAAGTGGAAAAAATAGATAAGTTCAATTCATGCATGTAATTAAAACTCATCTCTTTTATAATTGAATTCACTCTTCTAAGCAGATTCAATTACATTGAAGCTTGAGAAAGACATCTTTGAATAAAAAAATTATTGTTTCCTATGAGTTTATAACCAAACATTTATCAAAGTTTATATATTTATTGTAGGTTTTTATTGAGTATAATTCTTTGCCCTGTATTTTTATCAAGAATCACTTTGTGTCATTCAAAAATAACGTCATGCTCTTTTGCTCTTTCGTTTTTTTAAACCACTTCATTTTTTATTCTTTTGTGCTTCACTTGATTGGATTCTAAAGACTATTAATTAAAATATTATTAATAATTAATTAACTACAATGTAATTAATTAAAATATAATTCATTCATTAATTAAAATATTGTAATGAATTAATTAATGATATTTTAATTAATTAATTAATTAA
>JANSVA010000006.1:40997746-41020668 GCA_025504915.1 Erythroxylum reticulatum
AGTTTATAGCTCTAATAAAAATTATTATTATTGTTATTGTTATTGTTGTTATTATTATTATTATTATTATTATTATTATTATTATTATTACCACCACCACCACCACTACCACTACTATTACTACTCGGTGAAGAGAAAGTAATAATAAAAGATAACAGTTTGAGTAATATGTAATAATTTTTTAGTATAATCATCTTTTTGTCCTTTAATTTCTCAATTGTTAGAACAAAACGTTCTTTATACTCATTTTCAAGTTTAACAAATATAATTATAATTGAAAAAATGGGAATGAGAATAGAAAATGAGAGTTGGAATGTAAATGAAATTATTGATTATGTGTGTTTAATGTGGTATTAAAAAATTAGTTATACTAATATTTAGTATTAAATATTAAATATGGTAATGAGAATTTTCCCCATATTTAGTTATTATTTGATTTATTTTGTAAATAATTAATAAATTTTTTTATATTTTATAACTAACTAATCAAAAATTTCAATGCTTTATAAAATTATTAGTTTTTAAATAATTATGAATGATTGTTATGACATGAATAAAAATATTAATAGAACAAAATAAAATAATTGATGATAATATTCATATAAGAGACACAATATCTTAATAATATTTTGATAATATTTTAATAATATCTCTTATCTTTTATTCCCGATATTTAATTTCAGTTTATACTCACACTCTCCCTAAAAATAAAGGTCTAAAATTATTTATATTTTGCTCCCGCCTTGTCATTCCCTATTTTATATGTTACTAGTAACTAAATAACTAAAAGTTATAAATAAATGTTTCATTCTCATTCTCAGTCTTATTTCTATATTATAAGTTATCAAACGATACCTTATAAATAATGTAAAATGATGTATTTGTGGTAAAAGAGTGGTGGTGTGACCATTTTATAATGTACCAATTCAAATGTGAACTTTGATGCTACGATAAAATACGTTAGTTGAGAATTGCCTTTTTTTCTTTCTTTTTTTGAAATAGTCTAGTACTTTTATAAAAATATAGCAAAATAAGAAGAATTATGTATAGAAAAAGGGATAAGATGGGAATGAGAACTTAACATTTATTTCTTAACTTTTACTTGATTGGTTATTAAAAATAGATAAAATAAGAAATGATAGAACTATAATAAATTTTAAAAAAGGATAGACTTTTATTCCTAAGTGAGGATGCGGGTATAAACTTGAATCAAATATAATAAGAGATAAAAAATATTATTAGAATATTATAAATTGCTATCAAATATTATTAGGATGTTGACTTACATTAATTCTTAATATTAGATTAATTTTTATCAATTATTTAGTTACGATCTTTTATATTAAAAATTTAACAATTATTTTATTTACAATTTTTATATTAATTAATTAAATTTAATTTATTGATTCTTTTATTTTTATCATAAAATTATTTATGATTATTTAAAAATTAATAATTTTGTAAATCATTTGAAAATTTGTAATTAATCATTTATAAAATACAAAGTATTTTAATTATTTATTTACAAAATAAATTATATAATAATTAAATATGAATTAAATTTTTTTATCATTCTTAACATTTGATACCAAATATTGGTATAATTATTAATTTGGTTTAATCTCATACCAAACACGTATAATTAATAATACCACTAAATCAGCTACTTTCCTGAATCTTCATTCTACTCCCTCGTCCCCTTCCCAGTCTTCATCAGCCCACTCCTCTTCCTCATCTCTTTCTACAACTATTCCTCCCTTAACCTCGTCTATTCCTCCCAAACCTTATGCTCCATTTGTCGATGACATTCAACATTTTAAAGGGGCTAAAAAGACTTGGAAACAGGTTATAGGAAATGATTATGACTCTTTCTTGGTTCACAGTCCACCTGTTAAAATTGAAGGAAAGTTGACGGTGGCTCCTATTCTAGACATTCTGCAGGAAGGTGCTAAGACATGGGAAGTTGCTCTTGTTAGTTTTTTTATAGACAAAAAGACCTGCTTTTACAGTGATACAAGCTTGGATCCAAAGAAACTAAAAAGGGAGAGGTCTAATACAGTTTATGCTAACTAAGGAGTATAACTTATCTTTACCTTATTATAACTTATCTTTACCTTCTCCTTAAAATCGGAAGCTTAAAAGGTAATTGAAGAATGTCCTTGTCACATCTCTCAACTCCATTTATTTCTTCAAAATTGACAACCGGGCATAGAATTAGAAAAAATTAGAATGAAGAGCATTCCTTTATAGGTGAATATTCACAACATTTCTTTGAAATATTGGGCAACTAAGGGTTTGAATATGCCAGCTAGTTAATTGGAGAAACCAATATGTATGAATGAAAACACTGCGATGAGGAAAAGGGTTGGATTTGCATGGTTATGCATGAGTATGAATATTTCTAAGGAAATGAAAGATAACATTCCTATCCTAAGGTTGACCAACGAACACTCTCTTAGAGAGGATAAAGTTATGGTTACATACTAATAGAAATCGTCTATAAAAGCACAAGGCAAAGAATAGAAACCTACTTGAAGAGTTTTCACTAGAGGAGACTATTGGGAGGTGATGGGAACGGAAAAGATTAATTCAGAAGACAATAAAGAATGTGAGGTAGCAAAACAAGTATCTGATAATCATGAAACAGTTCAGTCTGACAAAGATTCCCCTAAAAATGGGGAGAATATTCATGAGAAAAATAGCCCAGATTTAGTTCAGTAGGGAGGAGTTCTTCAGAATCCATCGAGTGACTTAATTATGTCACTAAAGAATAAAAGGGAGAATATATTGGAAACTAGTGCAGTTAATCCAAGTGAAGAGGTCTATGATATCCAACAAAATGAGCAAAACCTACAGAAGGTTGAACTAGGGTGGAGTTACTCAAAAGGAATAGTTTGATCAGGTTATCTCTCGGAAAAGTAACAGGAGCAGTAGGAAAGGCTCCAAAGGGAAAAGTAATCTCTTATGACCCTGATTGTATGGAATGTAAGAGGAATAAATAACCCTTCTAAGTTTAATATGGTAAGGGATTTTGTTCAAAGAAAAAAGCCTTTGGTTTTTTGTCTATTGGAAACTAAAATTAAAGAAGTAAATTTGAATAAACTAAGTTGTTTGGTTAGCAAATGACAGTTTCTTACTAATTACCAATGTCATGCCTATGGAAGGATTATTATTGTTTATGATGGTGATTTATTGGAAGTGAAGGCTTTGGAATCTAGTCAACAATTTATTCACACAAAGCTTTACTTCAAAATGGAAAATTCTTGTGCTATAGATACTTTTGTTTACAGATTTAACACTGTGTTTCAAAGAGCTGAGCTTTGGAATTCTCTACGAAGACTCAAGGCAATTAGTGTTCCATGGTTAGTTAGTGGGGACTTTAACACCATCACTCTCTTCACGTTAGAGGCGGAAGTAAACTGTAATCTACACAAGTACTCTTCTAATATGTTCGATTGTATGCAGGAGGTCTAACTTACAGATTTAAAATTTGAAGGTCATATATTTACTTAATCCAATAAACAAAGTTCTATTTGGCACATCAGGAAAAAGTTGTATAGGGAAATGGTTAATGTGGAATGGTTAAATACTTTCTCAGGAAGCTCAACAAATTTCCTAGACCTAGGAATTTTCGATCATACCCCTATCAAGGTTGATAACTTGTTTGCTACTACCAGAATCCATCATCCTTTCATATTTAACAATTTTCTGGTCAATATGGAGGGCTTTCAAGAAGCAATAATGAAGGGTTTGAAATATGAAATCTATGGATCTAAACAGTACATTTGCTTGTAAAAACTCAAGGCTATTAAATAGGAATTAAAGAGACTAAATTTAAAGAGAGGTCAGAACTTCTTTAAAGAGATAGAAACAGCAAGAAACAAGCTTTCAATCATTCACAAATCCCTGGCAGCTAATCCCACAGATTATATTTTAGCTATAGTTGAAAAGGAAACCCTTAAGACCTACTTGCAATTGGAAGATAATCAATGTTTTTTATTGAAGCAGAGAGCCATAACTAATTGGATTAACGACGAGGACAGATGCACTAAGTTCTTCTTTAATTAAGTGTTAGCTCGAAGGAATGTAAACATAATCACTTCCAACAAAACTAAAGTTAGTGAGATTATTTTTGGACAAGATGAAATTGCTAAGGAAGCCATGAATTCTTATAAAAATCTAGTAGGCTCAAAAGGTTCCTCAGCAGGAATTCGAGTTGACCTTAGGCATTTTGTTGCAGCTAAGATTTCCGAACACGAGGCTTCTTTGTTAATTAGACCAGTTACAGATCAGGAAATAGAGAAGGTGGTCTTTAATATGAATGACTCTAAGGCTCTGGGACTAGATTGATGAAATCTGGTTTTATATCAAAAAACTTAGAGTAGCTTGGGGGGTTAGTCAAGGAGGTTGTGCATTGTTTTTCCAAAATGGTATCTTGCTAAAGGAGATTAACAAGATTTTTCTTTGTTTGGTCCTTAAAAATTCCAACTTGTCCACATAGAGTGATTTCATACCTATTTCATGAACTAATTTTCTCTATAAGATCATCGCCTAGATTTTGGCAAATAGGCTGAAGGAGATTTTGCACTTACTCATAAGTGAGAATCAAGGTGCTCTATGAGTAGCAGGGATATTGGGGATGATATTCTTTTAGTGTAGAAGTTTTTGAAAGGGTATAATTATAACAGAAGCCCTCAAAATTGTACTATTAAAGTGGATTTACAAAAAGCTTTTGAAGTTTGAACTGGAGATTTCTACTGCAAACCATGGAGGTTATGAAATTTCCCCATAGGTTTATAAAGTGGAATCAATAATGCGTCACTACTACCTCCTATGGAATATTGACAAATGGAAGCCCCAAATAATTGTTTATAGGCAAAAAGGACTTAGGTAAGGGGATCCTTTTTCTCTTTACCTATTTGTAATTTGCATGGAGGTTCTTACCCTAATGCTAAAGCACGACACTTCAAATGACTCCAGATTCAGATATCATTTCAAATATAAGAAGCTTTCTCTAACTAGCTTATGTTTTGCAGATAATCTTATTCTTCTAAGCAAGGCTAATGTTCATTCAGTCTCCTTTTTAATGAGTACTCTCAACACCTTTAAGAAGTTGTCTGGATTGAGTATTAATCTTCTTAAAAGTTATTTCATACTTTCCAAAAGTGCTTCTCACCTTTCTAATGCCTTGTCACTAGTTACGAGTATGGAAATCAAAGATCCTCCTCTTCTATATTTGGATATTCCTATCTCATTCATGAGGCTTAGGTATTGTGAATGTATCCCTTTAATAGAAAAAAAATTAGAAAAGATTGGGGTCATGGACTAATAGAGCCCTATCCTATAGAGGGAAACTTCAGATTTTGAAGTCAGTAATTATGCAAATGCAAGTCTACTGGTGTTCCTACTTATTTCTCTCCAAAAGACTTATTAAAACTGTTAAAAAACTAATGAAGCAATTTATATGGGGAAAAGGAAATGGTGAGAAATGAATAGAAAAGGTAAGCTGGAAGTATATCTGTCAATCGTGAGAGGCAGAAGGGTTATGATTGGAGTCAATAAGTAAGAAAAACAGCTTACTTATGACTAAGAGAATTTGGAGAATCCTAAGTGGAAACTAATCATTGTGAATCAAATGGACTCTCATCTATATAATAATATAAAATCTAAGAATCAAAGACAGATACTCTTGGTTCTTTAACTAAATTCTCAAAATGAGGGAAGAAGTTCAGTATTACATAACTTGTCAAATAAGGGTTGAGAAAAAAATCTTTATGGTATGATAACTGGATAGGTCAAGGGTTTTAATTCAAAATCAGTTGGGAAGATCTTTGTTAGGGAGGTTCCCTAAGAGAGCTAAGCTCCAATAAATAATTAGAAATGATAACTGGATGCTATCCTCATAAGAAATTAGACTCTTGCCCATTTCACAATATAGAGGCCTCAGGGAGAGTGATATATACTTATGAAATGAGATTCCTTTATCAAAAATTACTATAAGGGAGGCTAAAAAGATGAGGGACGGGGTAGCTACAAGAGAAGGATGGGACTCCCTGATTTGGAGTAAGGTTCTTAGACCTAATGCTTGATTTATTCTTTGGCTAGCTACATTGAATAGGCTCATCACTTTAGATAGGTTGAAATTCCTATCCTCTTTTAAGATATGCATTCTTTGTAACCTAGAGGATGAAACTGGAGATCATCTCTTCTTTGAGTGTGTTTTCTCTAAATAGGTTTGGGCTAAAATCTCTAGACTATTTGGCCCTGGGATTAGCTATTGTAGACTTTTGGATATCTTATTGGAGATACCTCATATACGTATCTCTAAATATGATAGGAGGTTCAAAGAGAGATCTAACTCTTTACTTTCTCTTATATAACTTACTATTGCCAGCATAAGGGAATAATCAGCTGGACCTGCACTGTAGCAGAGGAATGACTCTCTCATGGAGAATATAGTCCTTGCAGTCTATTCCTAATTCATGATATTCAATAAAGTGTTTCATGCAATATAGGTTATAGAAAAGAAGAGATTTCTCATGCATAGCTATTTTTGGAATCTAGCAGATTATT
Source organism: Erythroxylum reticulatum (assembly GCA_025504915.1). NCBI lineage: Eukaryota > Viridiplantae > Streptophyta > Magnoliopsida > Malpighiales > Erythroxylaceae > Erythroxylum > Erythroxylum reticulatum. The sequence goes on from JANSVA010000006.1 coordinate 41,004,320, forward strand.
CATTCACCTACTCATGAAAGAAGGAGAATATTGAAGAATAGGTGGATCCGAACTTACCTGCTGGAAACATAATGGCTTTTTCCTTAAATCTGCTTCCTCCTCAGCTGCGTCATGTATGAAGGCTCCTTGTTGTTCCTCCAATTCCCTGATAACACCTTGTAGTTCGTTATTTTGTGTTGATTCACAAACATTAAAGCTGAACTTATATTGAGTTAAGTATGCATACCTGAGACGAGATTTCCCTTATGCGAAGAAAAGAGCGGTGGAAACACTGGATGGCCACCGCAGAGCTGAGCCTTCAGAGAGTCATCTTCCTCCTCCCCAAATAGATGAATGTCTGAAGTGCCGAGAAATAAGAGAATAGTTATACCCTATTTGCTAAATGTCATCACACATTTTGAGTTATGTATACCTGAGTTGAGATCTTCCTTTGTGTGAAGGAAAGAGCAGTTAAAACTCCGTGTCACCACCGCAAAGTCTTGCCTTTAGAGTGTCGATTTCCTCTTCCCAAATCGAGTAAATGTCTGAAGGTTCGAGAAAGAGGAGAGTCGTTATATCCTAATTGCAATACGACATCGAACATTTCTCTTTCTTTTTGAATGTCATCGTATTGTCTCAACATGATATTTAGTGTACCTAGTTATTTTCCCACGTGAGAGAGACCCTCACCAAGATGTACACTTATATATTTTCTTTAATAAAAAATTTAAATTCTCAAAAAAAATTATTATTATTTCGATTCCCACTTCTTTTTTTTTCTTTCTGATTTCATTCTTTTTTCTATTTTATTTTCACTTGTTTCATTACTAACGATGAAAAAACTTTTCACTAATATTTAGTTATTATAAGACTTATTTTGTAAAAAATTAATTAAAATACTTTGTATTTAATAAATAATTAATAAAAATTTCAATAATTTGTAAAATTATTAAATTTAAATAATTTTTTGATAAAATAAAGGTATTAATAAGACAAAATAAAATAATCATTAAAAATTAAAATAAAAGATCACGTAGCTTTATAATAATATTTTTGATAAGAAAATTTTATTAATTAAACAAAAAATTAGGAAATAAAATAGCATTTTGATTCGCATCTCTTTATTACTATTAAATTATACGAAATATTGCGATAGTTTTACTCTATCCATTTTTGCAACTTATTCAGCAAATTATGAATTAAAAAAACTTTACAATTAATACCGTTACATGGCGCTTTACCTTTCTTGTATGTAGTTGTTGACTTTGAGCTTTACTTCAATTGATTCTAGTACAATCGAAGCCACTTACTTCAACTTCCAAACAAATTGTGTTCATCACGTGTCTATTTTTTTGCTACTAATGAACAAAGAAGATAAAGAAATTTAAGCTTGCAGGACACCAATTCCCTCACGATCCTCCGCAAGAAGAGGATGTAATTGAACCGGAGGATCTTCACAATCAGTAAGTCCCTGAGGTGATCAATGCACCACGTTAGCAAGTCGATCCGCAGCGGTTACCTTCGCAGCAGATGTGCCTAATATCAACAATCCACCCTCCTCTAATCAGCTCCAAACAATCAATGACAAGAGTATGATAAGGGTTTGAATCGATTACTCCACTCTGAAGGAACTAGACAACAATCGTAGCGTTAAGTTCTACAATCAGTTTTCTAGTATTGCACAATTTTGCCAAAAGCAAACCTTGGCGGAGCCCACATAATTATGCGTCAAGACTCCCTGAAAAGCCAATATTTAACATAAAACCTGCCACCTACACGCCATTTGAATCCCGAATCAATCCACCCCCTGAAGCATGACCATTAATAAGTAGTTTGGATCCATCGGTATTTAGTAAAAGAACTCCAGCAGGGAGGGGGAGCGTCAAACTATCATTTGACCATAATTATTCAATGCAGCTGCTGGGCAAGTCTTAGCAACAGAGCAGTCGGCTACCAACGTTATGGCATATTGCAATATAAATTCCACATTTGGGTGGATACCATTAAACATGAATCTATTGCGTGCCTTCCAAACACCCCATAAGATAGATGTAAACAAGGGGCCCCAAATAAGATTTAAGCATACCTTGTTCGTTATAGATGCTTGATGACTCAACCAATTGGGAAAGGAAACATCACTTGACACTTGTATTCCAAATCTGTGATAAACGCAACTCCACAATCCAACAACAAATAGGCATGTTCGAAAAATATGATCTAGAGTCTCCTCCTCATCCTCACAAAGTGTGCACCTCTGGTTTACAATAACTCTTTTGCAATGTAAGACTTCGTTAGAGTTTAAGCAATTAAAGAAGACCAACCATAAAAAGAATCTTACCCACTCCTGAACTTGGATCTTCCAAAGCCAACGGCATTTCCCCCACCTTGCATTGGATAGAAAGTGATTTATAAGGCCCATATAGGCTAAAGTAGTAGTGAATTGACCATGTTTATCCCACCCCCAATTGCACCGATCTTCCTTTTTGTTCGTAAGGGGAACAAGTGTAGCTCTTATTTCTTCAATTATTGAAGCTGACAATACATGCGTTAAATCCTCACATTTCCATAAACCATCGGGACTCAAAATAGATGCAACCCTGTGTGACAACGGTGGTGGTTGAGCATTTGTAGGGAGCATGTGAATCAAAGGCCCCTTCCCCTGTATCACCCTATGCTAGAGGTTAGATTATTAAGGAAATTCAGTACATTTTATGCTTTGCATATTTAAATATCTACTTATTTATGCATAAGCATTTTAGACACATAATTTTTTGTGTGCATGCATTCATGACTTTCCGGGTGTAATTGGTTTAAAATTTTGATTAAGGTGAGAATTGTGGTTTATTAGTGATGAAAATTTATTTGAAAAGTATTGGTATTACTTTGGAAATTTTGGGAAAAAATATTGAAATTTGGACCAATCCTAGTGTGACACGTGGACTGATTTAATATTGACAAGTGGCTTACATTTGTGGTGACATGTGGTAGTCTTATTTAGTTGACACGTGAATTATGTGCAAAGTATACACGTGTTTGAGGAAGGGAAGTTTTGCAGCTGGAGTTAGTTCTTCGTTGGCTTTGTTTTTCACTGAAAAATACCAAGTTGGTTTCGGTTGTGTATCTGGCTTCTTCAAAGTAAAATTTTGTGCTTAATTACTCTTCATCCACTGAAATCACTACTGAAGCTATTGTTGATTCAAGTAAGTAAATTCAATGATGTTTTGCTGTGTAAATGAATGCATGCATGTGAAGGTGTAGCAGTTAGAGTATCTAGAATTGAATAGGTGATTTCTGGGTGTTGCGTAAGTTGAAAGGAAAGTGTAGAAATGGAATAAGTGTAGTATGAAGGAAAATATAGTAGAGAGAGAGAGAGAGTTGAACAGGATTTCACATGCATGCATCGGTTTTTAGTGTTTGAATATAGATTTGAATTGTTTGAGTTGTGATGATCTGAAATGGAAGTAGAAGAATTGGTTTTATTGTGATATGTGTTCATTAAATAAGATGGAAGTGAGAAAATCTGGGAAAAGATATGAAAGATGAAGAAGATGATTAACGCAATAGAGTTTGCCGCGGCCAACTCTTTTTAGTTAGCGTGGTGAACTTAGAGGAGTTTAGTTCTGTGAAAGTTCGCCGCGGCGAAATCAAGAGTTCGCTGTGGCAAACTTTTATAAAAAGGTCGTAAAATTTTGTTGTCCGGGAAGTTCGCTGCGGCGAACTTTCCTGACAGCTTACATATACTTTGGTATTTTAGGCATAATTTTCTCTGTAGTTATCCGAATGAAGTAATTTTTATTTTAGATTAAACTAGAGACATAAGAATACATTTAGTATGAAGAAATAGAGTTCTAATTCTGACTCTAAGAATTTCATAATTTGATTGGACGTTGAGATAGGAATTCTGATGAAGCTCAAACATCTTGAAATCTTTTGAGTATAACTTTTAGTGTATTAAACCAAATTGGACGAACTTAGTATCATTGGAATCCTGAGACAAAGAGGGACCACTTTCTAGAAGGAAGTATTACCTAGTTACCTCAACTACTTGATGAGAATAATTGAGCAAAGTGGACTCGAAAGTGAGTGTAAAATAAATTTGGATTGAGCAATTGAGTATGGTTTCACATGAATACTAATGTGAGAAGAATAGGGATAAGGAACTAGGATTTTTTTCATGAACATGCATCATACATATTCATTATACATGAGTGTGCATAACTGAATTAAAAATTGTACACAATAGTGATATGCGCTTGTATTGAATGATATAGATGAACCTATCGAGCGATTGATTTCAGATATTGCTGGGACGTCGAGGCAGTAAGCAATAAGGGAGATTTTTGTAAGTAATATAGATGGTAAATTTTGTAAGTAATTTAGTTGGTAAATTGTGTTAGTAATTCAGTAAGCAAATTTTAATAGTTTTGCTTTGACTATTTTGTTTGCTATTGATTGAATCATTGAATGATTTGCAAACCTGTAAATATGAGAATTGTATTTCAGAAATTTTTGTTTTGATTCTGTTAAGTCCTAGTTGTGGGTAAATAGGTATGCCTAAAAGGATCTGCAGCTGCTTCTGTGACACTTCAGTGTCTTCTGTTACTGACACTTCGGTGTCTTCTGTTATCGACACTTCGGTGTCTTCTGTTAATGACATTTCGGTGTCAAAACTTCGGTCTCTTTCGTGACACTTTGGTGTCGAGACTTTGGTCTCTTCTGTACAAATCCCGTTACCCGCTTCTGTAAATGAATTTAACAGTTATATGTTTTGTATTTTGATTTCAGTTTGACTTTGATATAAACAAGAAAATGCGTTTTGATTATGAAGGGTTATACCCTCTTTTGATATATCATGATTGTGTATATGACTTATCTTTGATGTATATGACTTTGGATTTATCTGAAGGTTTGTAATAACCGTAATTCAGGCTAGTTCCGGTTTGGAACAAGTTGTATTTAAGTTCAGTGCATTATGATTTATGTTTTTCTGAACTGCTTTTGCTTTGAGCTATTGAGATTGCATGATCAATGTTTCGTATGTTTTGGTTTTGTTTTCATTCTGTATGCATGTTATGTTATGTTGTCTATGTGGCGCCTCTGTATCCTCCCAAGGGGTATTAAGGCGTCACATCCCCATCCACCAATCATACCATAAACTAATAGCATGCCCATCACCTATAATCTAACGAGAACCCTACTTTGCACATTCTATTGTTTTGAGTAATCCCTGCCAAGTGGAAGAAGCACGCCCCCGAACTTTCATGTTAATGAACTGAGACTCTTTCAAGTATTTTTGTTGGAAAAGTTCCAAAAAAAAGGGTTGCTACCTTATTTGCAATTTCCAACCTCTATTTGTGGTAAAGGCAGAAGGAGTAATGAAAACGAGAGTTACAGTCAAAGAACTAGTACGAGTGATAGCGATTTTCTTAAAAGAGAAAGCTTTAATGATCTTGTTGTAACTAAAAAATATAGGCATTTATGGGTTCAATGCGAAATTTGTTATGGATTAAATTATAAGAAAATTTTGATGTCACGAATGAATATTTGTGAACAATATAGATATCATTTGAAAATGAGTAGTTCCGATAGAACTGAACTACCTTCGACAATAAGGCCACATTCGAAATTCTTGCTTTTCGTAGCCTTAATCCTCTAGTCCCTTTAGGTGTACAGACACGATCTCAATTTACCAGGTGTTCTAAAAAGCTATCCACATCACTACCCCATAGAAAATTTCGGCTTAACTGATCCAATCGCTCATTATTAAATATTGGGAATAACGTCGTCTGCATAGAGTAAATAGGAATGGAACCTAAAGTTGATTAAATGAGAGTCTTTCGCCCTGCATAACTTAAGACTTTACACTTCCAACTGGCTAATCTTTTGATCACTTTGTTAACAATATGTTGATAAGTAATTTTAGAAATTCTACTGTGAATAATGGGCACTGAAAGGTACTTCCCAAGCTCCTGAGCCAGTGGAATCCCACACAACCTGCTCAACACCAAGGCTTTTTGATGGAGGACATTCGGTGATACCCACAATTTAGATTTTTTTGATACTGAACCATAAACCTGAAGCCTTAGTAAACTCATCAAGGGCATCAGGGATAACCTGAACTTGAGAATCGAATGCCTCCGTAAAGAGTAATAAGTCATCAACGAAAAACATATATGACACCTTAGGGCTCGACCTTGATGTCTTCACCGGCCGCCACAGTTTTTGTTCAACCCTCTCTAGAATCATATGTGATAACCGCTCCATCACCAAAATAAACAAATAGGGTGATAGTGGATTCCCTTGACGTAAAACGTGGCATCTCCTCCCCATTCCAGATTAAAGCTAGAGTCAAGTTGGAGACACAAAACATGATCAATTCAATGAAAGCAACAGGAAAATCATATAAAACGAGTACCTTTTGAAGAAAGTGCCAAGAGACATTGTCGTAGTCCTGTTGTAGATTTATCTTTGCTACCACTGCCCCTAAACTTCCCTTACGACCCATAAGAGAGTGTACAACCTCTTGTGTAATTAGTTTATTGTCCGTTGTACTTCTTCTTGCCAGAAAACTGTTTTAAAAAGGTCCAATGACTCTTTGATGAATATGCAGCAATCAATTGACGATGACTTTCAACAAGATCTTGTACAAAGTATTCAGTAAGGTAATAGGACAAAAGTCCTTCACCATTGTCGGACAAATACCCTTTGGAATAAGGACCATGTGTGCAGACAAAACATTTAAATCAACCCGTCAACTTACCAAAGCTATGTTAACAAATTGAAAAAATGTGTCTTTCACTATTCCCACTGCTTCTGATAAAAAATTGGTTGGATGTCATCTATGCTTGGAGCTTTTAGTCCTTTCAAAGTTGCCAATCTTACCTTGGCAAGCTGTAGTGGCGCGGTCAAGGCAAGTTTCTCTTCCTTTAACACTTTTAGAACGAATGAACAAAAAACAACCATCAAACGCTGACAAGGTTTCATTCCGTACCCACACATTATTTACCTTCAACGCCAATATCAAATTACAGTGTCGTCTGACCATGGTTGTTAAATGAACAAAATTGATATTCTGATGCCCATGTTGCACCCAATCCAATCTAGATTTTTGACGCCATAACAATTCTTCTTAAGCAAGAATCCGTTGGTACTCACCATGCAAGCAATCCTCTAACCATTAAAGGAAGTCTAACGAGCCATAATCATCACTGGACTGAATACCTTGAATCCTTGCTAGCAATATATGTTTCGTTTTGTGGATACTCCCAAAAACTTCTGATTTCCATGCACTAACTGCTTTTGTTACTTTATTAATAGCCATTGGCAAAAAACCATACCTTTGTCCCATGCCGACAAAAACATTATAGTAAAGTCATGGTGGGTCAACCAGGGTGGGTCAACCAGGCTGCCTCAAAACGAAGGGGCCTGTTGTGTGAGGAATAATGACAGCCAATGAAATCAACAAATAAAAGGTGATGGTCCAAACAAAGACAAGGGAGCATCATAACTTTGGCATTCAGATTGTAAGTGAGAGCTGCAACATTCCAAAGTACTCTGTCTAGTTTCTCTTGAGTGACAATACGACCCCTTACTCGTCTAAACTAGGTAAAGCGATACCCCCACGTACCAGCATCCATCAACTTGCAAGCCGCCCAACGCCCTCTGAGCTTCATAATTATGTTAAAACCATCAATAGAGCCAATATGAATGCTCCATCTTTCATCAAAAACCGCAAAGTCGTTGAAGTCGCCAACTACATTCTATGGTGAGGCTATAGTTTTAGAGAAATCAATCATTTCAGACCAAAACAGATCCTTTCATCAATAGCTTGGCTGAACATATACAAAGGAAATTATCTGTGGTACCAAGTTAATTTCACATCTGGCATGGATACACTGAGAAGTAGAGCCAATTATATCCAGCTTACAGAAGTTTGAGTTCCAAAATAATGCAATACCACCTGCCTTGCCGTCTGAGGAAATTGCAAAGCAATTAGGAAATTGTAAGGTCTTAGCCATTCGTTCTACCGCTGCCATAGGAGCTTTGATCTCAAGCAAACAAAGGATATTAGGCTTATATTCCTTAATGATCTATGTCACTGTTCTACAAAGTTTGACATAGCCCAAACCACAACTATTCCACACAATTAGCAGCATCTAAAGTGTCAATAATATCCAGCTGGGGATTTCTAGCATTGACTTACATAGAGTCACCTTTCGGTTCTATATCATAGGACACACCAGTATTATTTAAAAGAGATGTTCCTTTATCAATCTCCAAATCTGTGGCAACCGCACCATTCCGACGTACCTTCTTCCTAAGTCTAGAAGATGTTGCAATATTGTTGTCGTGAGTATCACCCCTGTCCAACTCCTGCCTCGTGCTTCAAGGTTCAACCTCGATTCATTTTCTGTTCTGGCTGTAGAGTCCAATTGGGTCTTACCCAATAAGCTCTCTTCCATAGACTCCTTCATCATGTAGCAACGACCTTTCTTTTGTGAATTGTTCATAAATTGCGTAGTCCCCTTAGAGGGGGCTTTTGTCTTACTATAGCTACCCTTATAATTACATGTAGAGTCCCCAACATTAAAAACAAAACCTTTACGCGGCAAATTTGCTAGAGTGTGACCCAGATTAAGACTTGACTTGTCACCCTTGGGAGTCCCTTCGCTAACAACCTTCTTTCCTTTATTAAAAGGATTGATCACACCACCCTTATTCATCTCCATAACTCCCTTGAGTTTAATGCAGTTAATCAAATTCAAATCTTCCGTCATGACACCCTTTATATGAATGCCAATTGAAGAATCTCGGTCAGCGAGATGTCCTCCATGGGTCATGCCATTTTTTGCCCCCAAATTTTCTAGATGTTTTTTACACTATTGTACCATCATCTACGGACCGTAATCTCAATGGTTGGACTTTGTGGCCTTTTTGAAGGGCAATCATTCTTACGATTACCGAAGATGCCACACTCGAAACAAATAAGCGATAAACCTTCATATTCAATAAAGACATCCTTACCTTCCACCTTCAGCTTGGGTTTCAATGGCTTGCACAAATCCAATTCCACATATACCTAAGCAAATCTACCTCTCATGCCTCCTTCAATAATTTGGTCAATTTTTATGATGCGACCAACCTTCTCCCCCATTTTTGTTAATGCAATTAGGTTGAAATATTCCACAGGAATATTTGGGAATCGGATCCAAGCAATAATCCACTCAATTTTATTCGAGTTGGGCATAAAATTAGGCCGCTATTGTCAAACGGTCTAGTAATGTCCCGTTATGATCTATGACCCTCCTTCCAAAACATGCTCATAATCAGTTTTTCTTTGAAAACGGATAATGAAATAGTCACGTGCCAAACTAGCAACTTTGTAAGCCCCCTCGAGGTTCCACAACTGAGAAATCTTGGCATTCAGAGCAAAACAACCCAAAACTGTCCCTAACAATTTAACAATTAAGGCATTCCTCCATGGCTTACGTATGACTTCCTTCTTAACCTTAGAGAAGTTAATGCAATCATCATCTCCGTCTCCATTGTTTCAGAGTCAGAGTCAATATCACCATACGAGATGACGTTATGGGTATCCATAATTGCCCAATCCTCTTAGTTCCCTACCTTAGACTTGTGAGTTCCTTTCACCATCTTTGCGAAGGAAGGCGCTCCTTCTCCACCCCCTGGTTCAGCTTCTTGATCCGCGTTCCCATGATCGCCAACAGTGGAATGTTGCGATTGTTTTGTCTTTTTACGTATATAGTGCAAAGTTGTACCATACAGAAAACAATATTGAAATAAATTGTATTATACCTAATTTTTTATTTTTAATTAATAATATTATATTTATAGAATAAAATATTTAATATAAATTTTAATAAATTGAAGTATTAAATTAACATTAAAATTAAAATTTAATTTTAATCATATAAAAATTAAATAGTTGTTTTTAATTTTAAAAAATCTAAAATTCATTATTAATTCTGATATTATATTGTATTAATATAAATTTTGATATATATATTTGTTTATTTTTAGTATTTCTCTTCTGTAAAAATTAATTAATTAATTAATTAATTATTATTATTACTATTACTTTTTCCTTTTCTTTTCTTTTTTGTGGGTCATCCGAAAATAATCTTTCTGCTAATTGGGAATAAAATTGCATACTATTAAACTTCTCTAGACTTCTCGTTTCAGTCTTTTAGCCGAAATTTTACTTTATTATTGTTTTTGCTGTTATTGTAGTAATATAGTTGTTTTATATTTTATATCCTAATTTATTAATAAAAAATTATCAATTCCTTTTTGTTTATTAAGAATAATTTTTTATTAATTAAGAGTAACACTATGTATTTTTATATTTTAATAAAATTTTTACTGAAATGTAGATCCGGCCCAAGCCAGACAAAACAACACTGATTCTCGAACAGGCCCAAACTATAATCGAACGTAAGCCAACCATAAAACGAACAAACAGAGAGGAACCTGTAAGAATATCCCCTCTCGCCATCCAAGGCTCCTTCTCCATTCTCGCTTTAATAATACCATCTGAAACAGACCCATTAAATTGTAGGAATCAATTTGAATGGACAGATACACCATTGAGAATTGCAGAACAAGCCATAGCCAACATCACAGTGCTTTTCCCCTCTAGCTCTCTTTCACAAACATGACTTAATCATGGAGGAGATTCCGTGAAGTGGGTACAAATCATATCTGTCTCATTCTTGTAATTTTCGATCATAAAACGAAAACCAGTGCTTGCACGTCAATTCCTGTGCAAATTTCATTTTCCAGAAACCTGAGTGACCTCATGAAACAACGTTGTTTCAGGTTTGTTGTCTGAAACCAGCCTTCCTTTTATCATCTATCACATTCAAACCCCAGATGATAAATATCCTTACTTTTACATTTCCCAGCATTCTTTGTTGACCCACCGTTTCACAAACTTCATTTTCATGTTCTGTCGTTAATTGGGGTCTACTCTTTTATGGTCTTTCCTTAGTTGGAAAGTCTCCTGCATCAGGTCAAAGTTAAAGGCTTTCGTTTTCTTCAATTTGGTTTTCCGGGTATTTAGATCTGACCCGTTGAGAAAAAAAAGGAAGACTAATGGGTCTCCTCGAAGAAAGCCACGTTTAGCTTTTTGTGAAAGCAAAATTTTGTGGGTTTTCTTCGTTTTACTATAATATGTCCGGGGCGGGTCACGCCGTCGAGCACCATGTTGGTTTGCCGAAGATGGAGACTGACCCGAACCGCTCCGGTTGCTGCAACCCGGTAAAGAAATCGGGTCCTGTGTCGATGGATCACGTTCTGCTAGCATTGCGAGAGACTAAGGAAGAGAGGGAAATGAGAATAAGGAGTTTGTTCAATTTCTTTGATGCTGCGAATATCGGGTATTTGGATTATGCCCAGATCGAGTCCGGGTTATCGGCCCTTCAGATTCCGGGGGAGTACAAGTACGCAAAAGATTTGTTGAAGGTCTGTGATGCGAATAGGGACGGTCGTGTTGATTACCAGGAGTTTAGGAGGTATATGGACGATAAAGAGCTTGAATTGTATCGGATATTTCAGGCGATTGATGTAGAGCATAATGGGTGCATCTTGCCGGAGGAGCTCTGGGACGCGCTTGTCAAGGCTGGTATAGCATAACTTATGAACTTTGGTTTTGCTTTAGCTTCTTGTTGAGCTGTTGATCTTGTGATTGAAATTGATCAAGTTGAAAAATTGATGTTAAAGTTGAATATTTGGTTGAAGGACAACTTAAATGCCTACGAGACTTTAGCTTCTGCAATGATGGTTTATGATTCTAAATGGTTTCCCGGTTATGCTGCTTGATGATGTTATTATGAATTTCACTTCATGGTACAGTTATGGTCTGGGATATGGGTGAAAACACTTCCTTTTAGAGATTATTGATGGAATGATCTAGCCTGATCTTGCTTCAGTAGCTCAATCATGGGGATTGGAAGTGCTTGGTTGGTTTGTTTTGTTTTCAACGTTTAGGAAATTTCTTACAAGTCGCTATCACATATTCTTTTTGAAGTTTGATTGCTGATACTGCTGATTTTTTATTTTACTTTATTATTTTGCCTCTCAGTTCCTAGTCTTGGGTCCTACACGACAGTGGTATTTATTCAAAGTTAAAATCGTTAATAGATTAAATTGTACAGTTAACAGTTCACTGAGGTTATACGTCTTGAAAATGATCTCTTTAAGTTTACTGTGATAATGTGGCTTTCCTATCCAAACTCTCTTGGACGAGACTTCTTATAGTTAATTTTACAAGTGAGGTTAGATGAAGCCAGTTACTTTTTTCAGATGGTTTGTTTCTTATTGGGATCAGCTTCCAAATTGTTGAAAGACTGAATCAAGCTGCTATTGATACTAGATGTAGAAAACTGCCTTAGTAATGCCTTCTGATTTCTTATGCAGCTTCTAAATACCAAATATGATGGACATCATGAAAGCAGTCCCCGTTTTCACCTTCTTAGAAGCATTGAGGTTTTGTTGGCACCTCCTGTAACCAATAAGCATTTCATTAGGCGCTTCTCTATGCTTGAGTATTCTTGTGTTCCAATTGATGTCTTTTTAGTCATAGTTCTACTTATTATCCTGAGCAACAATGAAGTACAATCTTGGGTTTGCAAAGTCATCAGAGAACTATTTATTGATCCTGCATTAAACTATTAAACTTTGGAGTGTGCCAAATTCTTTTGTCCTTGCATCTACTATACTAATAAAATTAAATTTTGCTGCTAGTTATAATTGTCATACACTATTATGTTTTAATTGTGAGCGTCAATTTGTCCATGCTTGGAAATTATCTGTTGTTTTCATCTTATAAGTTGTGGCAGTTTCTATCTATAGGGATTGAAATGGATGATGAGGAGCTTGCACGATTTGTGGAACATGTTGATAAGGATAATAATGGAATTATAACTTTTGAAGAATGGAGAGATTTTCTGTTACTTTATCCTCATGAAGCCACTATTGAGAACATATACCATCATTGGGAAAGGGTATGCCTTGTTGATATTGGAGAACAAGCTGTTATACCAGAAGGCATCAGTAAACGTGTTCATAGGGTTAAATACTTCATTGCGGGAGGGATAGCTGGAGCTGCTTCTCGTTCTGCAACTGCTCCTCTAGATCGCCTGAAGGTAGTTATGCAAGTTCAGACTACACGAGCTAGTCTTGTGCCTGCAATAAAGAAGATATGCAAGGAAGATGGTCTGTTGGGTTTCTTTCGAGGCAACGGTTTAAATGTTGTGAAGGTGGCTCCTGAAAGTGCTATCAAGTTTTATGCTTATGAAATGTTAAAGAACATGATTTGTGATATGAAGGGTGAAGACAAGTCTGATATTGGTGCTGGTGGGAGACTTTTTGCTGGGGGTATGGCAGGGGCAGTGGCACAGACTGCTATCTATCCGTTAGACCTTGTGAAAACACGTTTACAGACTTCTGCTTGTGAAGGTGGAAGGGCTCCAAACTTGGGAGCGCTAACAAAGGAAATATGGGTTCACGAGGGACCTCGGGCTTTTTACAAAGGTCTTGTTCCATCCCTTCTTGGTATCATCCCTTATGCTGGCATTGATCTTGCAGCCTACGAGACCTTGAAAGATATGTCAAAGACTTATATTCTACATGACACGGGTGAGTCTCCTTGTTGGTTGTCAGTGGTATTATAATTCTGTTTCTTCACTTCTTGTTTCTTTTGTTCCAAAGTTTCTGAATGTCATGAAAGCTTTTATCTTAAGTAGCTTAAATTTTCTGTAGAGCCTGGTCCTCTAGTGCAATTGGGATGTGGAACTATCTCAGGAGCTCTGGGAGCAACCTGTGTTTACCCATTACAGGTTATTAGAACCAGGTAGTCTCAATAATCAAGGGTTTCTTCTCGTTTTTCTGTTCTCCCCTTTCTTGTGCTTCAACTTATCCATTTTATCACCCTATTGATTGTTAGACTCTTTCTTATACATCTTTGTTGAGCTTTTCTTTGAGGTCAATTATATTCATTGGTTTCAGATTGCAAGCTCAACGTTCTAATTCTGCAGCGGCTTACAAGGGAATGTCTGATGTTTTTTGGAGAACACTTCAGAATGAAGGACATAGAGGTTTCTACAAAGGACTCTTTCCGAATCTTCTCAAGGTTGTACCAGCTGCAAGTATAACATACATGGTTTACGAAGCTATGAAAAAGAGTCTAGAACTTGATTAAAGGGTACTTAGTCACACTACTTCTCAATCGAATCGAAGCTGACACGTATAGTTGCTGTTGATGATGAAAAATCGGACTAAATTACTAGTGATGTAGGCAATACAATTATTTGAGTTACACACAGACAGAATGGCCCTTTAGGATTTGGGGGCACATAGTTTTGGTAGTCGAGAGTTTTCCCGAGGCTTATCGATCTAGTGCTGAGTAACTAGCTTAATATGAAATTTCAATTTGAGAATACAATGTGATGATAGATGTGTTTAATGTAAGTCTTATATTTTCCACTACAATAGCTCTGAGACACAGAGTCTGAGACCTCATAACACACTTTGAATCTCCTACCCGGTGACAGGAAATCATGTATTTAAATCAGGTTCTGAAGTTGGAGGAGATACACATGCATTTAGATGTCTGAAAGGACAAGGAAAAATGTGTGCAGACAGCTGAAAACTGAAGTTGAACACATGGGTGCATGTTAAAGTATATATCCAACGTTCCGTCCGTCATAGTTTATATTCTTGTCTATGTGATGCCTTAAAGTTGCCTGGAATTTATGGGATTAGTGCAGCTGTCTACTGCAACTAATACCTCCGAAAGTGGTTTTCCATATCTTTCCAAGCTAATACTCAGTTGGGATACAGACTAAAGGCTGGCCTAAACATTTAGAACTCCATTAATGGCGTTCACTAATGCTGCTCGAGCCTGTTGTTGATTCTTTGTTCAGTCTCTGGCAAATGAAACTTAACCCATCACATTCACGTAACCAAGTTAGTCTTGATGCCATTGCACGACTTAGTTTGGATCTTGCTCGTACAATGTTTTCTTCTTATAAGAGTTATAGACTGTTGTACTATGTGCATATGAAAGCTAATTTCCATGTTATAACATTATAATGTTTGATTGCATTCGATTTTGGATTTAGATTTTATATTTTTTTTTTATTCGATATGTTTTTTAAAAAAATGTTTTTAAAAACATATCGAATCAGTTATTGCGTAAATCCGAAGGTTGCAAACATGTTTTAAAATATGTTTAATTAGAATCGAATATAATTTTTTTTAAATTTTAAACTCAAATTATAAAGTAATTGGTCATTAGAAAAGAACTGAAGACTAAATTAAAGTCTCCTTCAAAGCTTGATCCTTCTTCTTCACTTTCACAATCATGGGATAGAAACTGAGCATGAAAATGGTGTGCAAAGAAACTACAGAGGATTCCATTCCATTGCATAAAAAAGGGTTAAGCTTAGCATTCAAAAGCAACAATTTCAAAGGAACACTAAAAAAGCTGCTTTAAATAGCTTCACTCCATCGAATTACAGAAATCCTGAAGTGAAAAGAAGCACAACCCCATGATCTGGTTATGTCTAAAGAGATTAACATGATAAATAAAGTGAAACAACCCGGAAGAAAGGCGTGACCTTCCCTTTGCCCATTTTGACTTGCCTTCAAGTTGTGTCCTCTTACTATATACCTCCACTTCACTTCTGTGGAGGAATAAGAAGAGGTTTAGCACCCTCTATCAGCCAATCTTTCCTTCTTCTTCTTCTTCCTTTTTGTGACCATCTTTTGGTGAGACAGCTTGGAAAAGGGATGGTAAGAACTGACCACACCAACTATGCTGCTTCTTTCTAGGAGATTTGATTATATAAGGAGTGTCTCTGATCTAGAAACTGAGCAATAACAGTATGTATATATATAGATTCTTCATAAAAATTACGGTGACGCGTGTAATTTTAACTTAATTTCGATCCTTTTTATTAATATTTTAAAATTTGACCTGACAAGAAGTTTAAGATTTAAAAAGTTAACTAGTATTAAATATTTGTAAAATCGGTTAAAAATTAAATAAAAATAAAGAATTTAAAATATGATTAAAAGAGGTTATCTTTATTCATAAAAAATTTGAAATTTAGTTAAAAATTAAATTAAATTAAATTAAATAATTAATTTTAATTTATAAAAATTTATTAATTTATGAAAACCAACCAATGAATTAATAAAGTGATCAGTTTTGAATAACAAGAGTTATTAAAGTAAATCGAACCAAAAAATTGAAAGTTGAATTAAAAAATGAACTAAACTAGTTGGATTTTTTAATTATTACTTTTTATTATAAATCAAACATACAATCTCTTGAATAAAAAGAT
>JANSVA010000006.1:41020768-41040612 GCA_025504915.1 Erythroxylum reticulatum
TAGATTTTTGTAAAATCGACTAAAAATTGA
Organism: Erythroxylum reticulatum; assembly: GCA_025504915.1. Lineage (NCBI taxonomy): Eukaryota > Viridiplantae > Streptophyta > Magnoliopsida > Malpighiales > Erythroxylaceae > Erythroxylum > Erythroxylum reticulatum. Next base: position 41,020,799 of record JANSVA010000006.1, read on the forward strand.
ATAAAAATAAAGAATTTAAAATATGATTAAAAGAGGTTATCCTTACTTATCGAAAAATTTGAAATTTAGTTAAAAAATTAAATTAATTAATTAATTAATTTTAATTTATAAAAATTTATTAATTTATGAAAACCAACCAATGAATTAATAAACTGATCAGTTTTGAACAACAAGAGTTATTAAAGTAAATCGATCCAAAAAGTTGAAAGTTGAATTAAAAAATGGACTGAACTGGATGGATTTTTTAATCATTATTTTTATTATAAATCAAACATACAATCTCTTGAATAAAAAGATTCTTAGGATATTTATAAATATTATATTAAAATAAAATTTGATCACTTTTATTTATATAGGTGGAATAAAGAAATAATATATTTTGAATTTAAGTGATACATTTAATTTAAATAGTTTTTCCAAATTGTTATATGTGGTTACTCTTAATTGGTCATTTTTTAAAATCAAGTTAAAATACAATGTGCATCAATTTTTTTTTTGGGTTTACATCACTGGTATTCGAATTCACTGGGCCGACTAATTCGGGTCAAGGCTTAGTCACAGTTATGGCTCTTCACCTCTTTTTGTAGGTGTATTTAGTAGGGATCGAACCCGAGAGCTCTTCTCACATGCTCAACCTGCGTAGCCAATTGAGCCACAACTTGTAAAATTTGATCTACCAATTTTGACCATTGAATGGTGATTGATATTGAAATAATTGTAATTCATAAAAGTGACAAAAAACAAAACTTCACTAAAAGCAACTTGCCTATATAAAAAGTTGATTAATTGATACAAACCCACAGAAAGACACATCACCCAGTATAGTCCTACTTCAAATCATGGTCCCAAAAGGTGTTATTCTTATTGTGGCATGCTTATCCCACCAAGAATATTAATGTGCTTCAACTTTTACATAAACTAAGCACTACCCTCCACCAAATCAAGGAAGCTAGACTGAGAGAGCCTAGTCATTGCATTTGTAAGGTAGCCAATGAAAGTCATAATCAAATTAGGTAATGGAATGAGTGGTTTGGAAAGTTAAAGAGGACAGGTGTAAGGGTCTTCCGTGTAAAACACTACAGAATCAGAAAGGTAGTTAAAAGTTAGTTTATAGCAACTAAAGAGGTAAAGGGTCCAAAAGGAGGAATATGGAAGCAGATATGGCGTTTGTTTGTTTTTTTCCTTTTGTCATGGGGTACAATTGCTTTGCACCGTCCAAGTCTTGGAAGTTGTATCCGTTTCTGCTTGAGATCAGAATCTATGTGTCAAATGCCACTAATCCATTCTAAAGTGGGAGAGATTAGAAGCTAAATGTGGAAAGAAGCTTCACTTAAAGTATTAGTAGTAGTAGTTAACAATAGAAGTCTTTGAAGTAGTGTCAAGTTACGTTGATTGGGGACAAAGGTTGTCCTTTAGGTCAACGATAAAACCACTTGTTAAAGATGGTATTTATGTACAGTGGAAATATTCTAATCTAAAGTTAACAGGTTAAATATGAAAAACATTAGTTGTAAGGTTCCGCTTTAAGTAGAGTTCTACCTAATCTAAACCCAATTAAAGGATTAATTATTAAAAAACTCAAAATTTACTTAATTTTTTAATTATAATCCAAAATTTAAAAAGTAATAATTAAATACTTGAATTTTTAAACTAATCCAATATTAGCATTTTCATTAATAAAGTTGACGTGGTAAGCCACGTGAAATATATTTTTAAGGAAACAAATCCTCTATTTTAATAAATTAGTTATTACCATATTTTATTAAATTTTATTTATGTATTTATATGGGATCATAAAAATGAGAAAATAAGATTCCATAAAATAGGATAGAAAACTTATTCCTGTTTTTAGAAATGAAAAATCGAATTAATTTGGCAAAAATAGGGAACTTTATGAAAGCGAATGATGTTGATTAAACTAATATCGTTTTGAGTAGAAACTGGCTTCTTATCTTCACTGTCGTGGACGTGCCGGAGTGGTTATCGGGCATGACTAGAAATCATGTGGGCTCTGCCCGCGCAGGTTCGAATCCTGCCGTTCACGTTTTTTGTTTGAAAAATTATGAACTCACCAGTAGTCATCTTAACCTTCACTCACTTGCAACCTTAACCGACACCTACACATCGCAGCGGAGCTTACTGTATGTTCATCAACACCAACAACGTGCCATCTTCATTCCTTTTCTATAGCATCAACAATCTCATTCAACAATGCAAGACCACCAACCAACTCTACCAACTCCAAGCTCACGCCATCGCCAATGGCCTCCTCTCTCTTCCTTCTTCTTCTCAATTTTTAACCAAACTGCTCTATACTGTTACTACTCTCATCCCAAAACCAACAGAAACAGCTATCCAATCGTCAAGTTCTCTACTTCGCTATGTGGTTTCCATATTCAATTCTATCACAAACCCGTCAACCTTTTGCTATAATGTTTCAATTAGAGCCCACACACTCTTGTCCTCGCCTCTCGCTGCGCTCCGTTTCTTTGCCCAAATGCGACACTTATCTGTTCCGCCTGACTCTCACTCGTTCCCTTTTGCCCTTAAGGCCTCTGCGCAAGTTCGCGTGCTTTCCCTGGCTAAATCACTTCACTGTCAAGTTTTGAGATTTGGGTTTTCGTCGGATTTGTTTGTAGTAAACTCTCTTATTCATGTGTATTGTAGGGGTGATAGTTTGAACGAAGCGTGTCAGGTGTTTGACGAAAGTTCCGTTAGAGACGTGGTTTCTTACTGTTCATTGATTGATGGGTTTGTTAAGGTTGGCGATGTTGTAAAAGCTCGGGAGCTATTTGATAGGATGCCTTTTCGGGATGCTGTGTCTTGGGGTACTCTTATAGCTGGTTATGCTCAGCGAAACCATTGCAAAGAGGCCATTGAGCTCTTCAATGTGATGATGGATTCGGAGATTAGGCCTTGTAATGTTGCTTTGGTTTCTGCTCTTTCGGCTTGTGCGCAACTCGGGGAATTGGAGAAGGGGAAGAGAATTCATGATTATATTCAAAAGAATGCAATTCAAGTTGATTCTTTTCTGTCAACTGGGTTGGTTGATTTATATGCAAAGTGTGGGTGCATTGACAAAGCGATCAAGGTCTTTGAGATGAGTCATGATAAGAGTTTGTGTACATGGAATGCAATGCTTGTTGGCCTTGCAATGCATGGAGATGGTCGGTTACTATTACATTACTTCTCCAGAATGGTAGTCTCTGGAATTAAACCTGATGGCATTAGCTTTTTAGGAGTTTTAGCGGGGTGTAGCCATGGGGGTCTAATAAATGAAGCAAGGAAACTTTTTGGCGAGATGGAATCTGTTTATGGAGTCCCTAGAGAGCTCAAGCATTACGGGTGTATGGCCGATTTGCTCAGTAGGGCTGGGTTAATTGAAGAAGCAATGGAGATGATAAAGAAGATGCCCATGAACGCAGATATCTTCGTCTGGAGCGGTTTGCTCGGAGGATGTAGGATACACAGGAATGTTGAGGTTGCAGAGAAGGCAGCAAAGCATGTAATGGAGTTAAAACCTGAAGATGGTGGAGTTTATTCGATTATGGCTGACATTTATGCTAATGCAGAAAGATGGGAAGAAGTAGTAAATGTTAGGAAATCAATGAGTGGGAATGAGGGGGTAATAAAGAACTCTGCTTGGAGCTCCATTCAATTGGATGGGGTTATGCATGAGTTTGTTTCGGGGGATAGATTGCATCCTCGAGCTGAAGATATGTATTTGGTTTTGAATGGTATAAAAGAACACCAGTTTGAGTTAAACTAGCAATACTTCTGATTCAGGAAAAAAAAACTCGAAATCTGCAAAACGTTCAAAGTTTTTATAAGAGAAGGATATGCTATTCACCATGATTGGAATTCTTAGTTGAGAGCAGGGTTCTAATCTTGGTTGTCATATGATATTATCAAACTATAATTGCTTGCAAAAGATACTAACATTAGTCATGGAAAGGAACTCTGAGTTTGAGTTCGATTTTGACCTGTTAACTTTAGTTCAGTTCGGCATGATTTTTCCTAATTGGTTGATTGGATATTGTCAAATTCGAACTTGAGCCGTTGATTTTAGGCCAACTTGTACTTTTTTATCCTGCTTGATAAACATGATCATCTGTTAAGGAATGGAATTGACTTATAGGAAGTGCCAAACAACTTTGCTCACAAGACCACGAACACAATCACATGAAAGTTTAATGAAATCATCATAAAGAATGGCTTTTAGATCAACAGTGGGTTCTTATACACATCTTCATGGCTTCTTTACTCCCATTTTTTCTTTATAGCTAGTTACATGTGCACTTGATATCTGACAAGAAGAATCTCTCTTCTCGAGAAGACCCGATCAAGATATAAAATAACATTAGGCTTTCTAAGTTGTTGGCCTAGTGCGTACTGTTTCTTTCGTTTTTTGGAACTCTAAAGTGAAATTTAAAGACTTCATGGTGGAAATTAAAATAGAATTGTAAATGAGTTAAAAGATTATAACCTAAAAATGCGCATCCGGGGAATCGAACCCCGGTCAGTACCGTGGGAGGGTACTATGATACCACTACACCAGATGCGCTTGAGGTTGTTGACAAAAAATGAATCAATATTTTTATTAATACATCTATTGTAATTACCCTCAGCTATTTTTCATGTAATGTAATGTAATGACTTATATGGAATGAAATATAGATTGATATAATATTAAAAAATTATTATTTGAAAAGGATGAAAAGACTCGTAATATAATATAGTGAAATGTTGTTTGAAGAAGGATTTATAATGTAATATAGTGAAATGTTATTTATCATTTTACATTTCATCCTAAAGCTCCCAAATTATAGGTTTATTACTTTTATTGTTCAGGATAGAACGAGATGTAGGCCCTATTTGACAATCAACTGATTGCATTAGTTGTTAATTGATAGTTGATTCTATCAAAAGATTTAATCAGTGGATTGCATTAGTTATTTGTTAAAAATGTTTAGTAAAATTAGCTATTTAGTATTAGCCATTTATGTGTAAAATGACTTATGAGGACGTGACTTTAAAAAAAATCATAAGGAAAACCAATTTACCTTGTCTCTGCAAAATTAGTTTTTAACCCTTCTCATTAGTCTAAGTATGTTCAATCATGTCCAAGAGATCGTGTATTGGGACTGAATGTATCAAAATAAAAGTTATTAATTGATGTATTAATTTACATATAATTATTTTTAATAGAAGAATAATAATTTTTAAATATGTAAAGGTAATTAATTTTTATTAATTAATAAATATATTTTTATTTTATTAATAATTAATATGATAATAAAATAAAATAAATTAAAATTTTATTAATAATTAATAATTAATAATCAATATGATAATAAAATAAAAAATTATTCAGTTTTATTTATTACGTAATAATACTAATATATAAGATGATTTATTACTCATATTTTATTTATAATACATAATTTATAACCAATTGTTAATTAATTTTTATTAATAAATAAAATTTATATTTCTACAATTTATCATACTTAGATGTAAATATATTTTTAAGTATATTAATTTACATATAACATCAGCAGGAAAAGTTTGTAAAAAAGCTTCTTTTTTTACCCTGTAACTTTCTCTGTCTTTTATTACATATGAAATGGTATAATTAGCTTTCGGTTGTTAAATATTTAGATATTTGATGTATAGGAGCGTTTTCATTTTTAGTTGTGTGAAGACAAACAACTATTGGATTAGCTACTCTCCAAATAGCTTTTGTAGCTGTTTGAAGACTCAAACAACTGAAGCATACTAATCAGCTAAAAACATAGCTGATTTGCAACTAACCAAACGAGGCCGTAATACGAAACTCTCCTCTTCTATCTCATTCGATTTCATTCCACTATAAACCCCCATCTTAGACGATGAAATAATATTACATTTTATGCTATTAAATAATAAATTCAATTTAATTATTATTATAAAACTAAAACATCTTTATTATCTATACTAATTACCTTAAAGTTTAAAGAAAAATCTTAAAAATTGTGATTATTCCAATATTTGAACACTAATTTTTTAATAAAGAATTTTTATTATTAACATTCAGATCACCTTGTAATAGTTTAGAGGTCTTTATACTCTTACTACTTCAAATTCAAAATTCATCTCTTTAAAAATTTAAAATCTTATTGTTATAAAATTCATATACCATACTCTAATTATTTTCTAAATTAAGTTGAACTTATAGATATAATCAATCATATCACTTATAATAGAAAAGGGATGACAGTAGATCGGTCTGGAATTGATCAGACAGTAGATCGGTCTGGAATTGATCAGACCTAAATTAAAAAGAAAGCAAAACGACGTTGTTTTTATATCATCTGTTGGGCCTCAAATGTGGGCGAGCTAATTCGTTTTTATATCATCTGTTGGGCCTCAAATGTGGGCGAGCTAAGCCATAACTTGGCCCGATGCTCAATCAACCTTAATCTAACTCATTGAATTTAAATTATTTTACCTTAATTTAGATTAAAAATAAGTTAAATTTATTTATGTAATTTCACAGTTAATTAAAAGAAATTCGATTCCACTCAATTCAATTACATATTTTTTAAATTTATTTATGCAATTAAATTTTAGATTAAAAAAGCTTTTTATTAAATTTCTAAATAATGTCATTTCAATTACATATTTTTTAAATACTAAATATAACATTGTTTTAAATATTTTTGCTAATAAAAAACATCTTTAGTTATTTTATTTATTTATTGTATTTTTTACTTTTTCTTTCAATTACGTGTTTATTTTATTTACTTATTTATTTATTTGCTTTTGTATTTATTTTGATTTTTACTTTCTATTTTTGGATCTTTATTTTTATTCTATTCTTTTTATTTAATTATGCAATTATTCGCTTATATATTTAGTTATTGTTTTTTCCTCTTCAAATAAATATTTTTTTCTTTATTTTCCTTTTTGGTAGATTTATCGGAAACCATATTTTCATTAATTAGAAGTAAGATTACGTACTATCAAATTTTTTCAAACCCTATATTTTAACGAAATTTCTACGAAACTTTTTTTTGTTTTGTTGTTGTTATGATTCTTTAATTCCTAAATAAATCGATAGTGTTGAATTATCTAAAATTAAACTGAATTTGGTTTAAAATTAAGCTTCCAGGTAGATCAAGATGGTGGGATCAGCGGAGTTCGAAAAGACACGTACGAGTTAGGTCATGCTCGTGATGAGGTACTGAGGGAAAGTGTAGCTTAATCTATGGAAAATGCATCGGATCATCGTGACAAAAACCCTCTGGGTGTTTGAGATGGCAAGCGTGGTTCCTGAAACGCAAGGAGACATGGAAATTGTTCAAAAGAACGTAGTGCATGGTGTTTTGCGGGATGGTATGATGATTACTCAACCTGGGGAGAGGAAAATCCCAGGTAGCAATGTTGTTTGTTAATTGATGAACCTTATGCTATGGAATAGTAGAGGGGCAGGAAGGAAGGCCTTTCTCAGAAATGATAAAGATTTATTAGATTGGAATAAGACTACTGTGTTAGCAGTACTTGAGCATCGTATTTCTGGTGCTAAAGCACGAAGACGAATCAAGAAGAAGGGGTTTTATGGACATGTTATAGCTGACCCGTGTGGCCTTTCGGGTGGGATTTGGTTGTGTTGGGATAAGGAGGAGGTTAGTTTCGAGTTTTTTGATAAGATCTCGTCTTGGTTAATTATTTGATATTATCTTCTTTATTTTGAATTTATTTTTGTGTGTAAATGTTGAAATTAATGTTTATTTTGTTTTAAGAGATAAAAAGTAGAGATTGCATCAAATTGAGGCTTCATTCATGATAATGATAAATTTTGGATAAATTGAAGAGATTGTTATAGTGGATAAGGCTAATCACTTTAAAAGAGTTAGAATTTAACTGAGAAACTTCCTCTTATCAAGAGTTTTTTTTTAAATTCGTTTTAGATAGACATCTTTACAAGTTAGAGTTAGATTATGATTACATTAGAAAACCCTATAAAAGGGACGTTCCTCACAACAGAAAAAGGTTCTCTCCTCTTACGTTTTTTCGCAATTCTCTATTTTTCTTCTATTTTTATTAGACCAAAAGTCACGTGTGACTAAACTCAATCTTTCTGATTCAAGAGGATTCAATAGTCTAATTGTAACTTTGTGAAGTTTTGTGTTCTAAACTTTTATTCACATTTTAATTCAAGTTTTTCTTGTTTTGATTTCTCATATTTCATGAATAATTAATATTTGATTAATTTGAAATTTTAATTTAATATTGATTATTTTATCGCTGTCCATAAATTCAGTGATCCGTAATTGTCATGAGGGAGTGGCACAAAAAGCAAATATGTTACTTATGAATTTTCATATTTAACTTATGCTAAAGAAGAAAACTAAATTGAATAATTGCAGCTATCTCAATTATTTAATTTAAGGTTTAGTTTTTTTCATGAAGCTTATTGTTATCATTTATTTGATATGGAATGTTATTACACCTTGTCAATGGATGATAAGTTTTGGTTTGGATGCTGGGTTGGAGCCAATTAATTTAGAAAATTTTGAGACTTATTACGACTATCCTAATATGTTTCGGACTAATTGCTTGAATCGTGAAAATATTCTTTTTGAACCAGCGATCAATGTTACAATTAGATGAGATCTTTCCCTTGAATCGGAGTTTGGTAATCTTGTCTTTCTCATATTTAAATTCAGTTGATTTAATTTGTTTTCATATTAATTTTAGTTAATCAGTTGTTTAATCAAACTCCCCTTTCTGTTTTATTACTTGAAATTAAGAAGCTAGTGTTTAGTTCTCTAGGGATTTAACTTGGTTCTACGACTACTACAAAAGTTTGGAGAAACAGAATTATTTTAAGGGCTTCGACAACCGACCAAAAAATTGTTGGGGAGCTATTTCAAGTTTCTTAGTTTCTTTACGTTTTTATTTTTACAGTTATTGCTGATCTCTTGTCTTGTATGAATCGTGCTTCTCGGACAGGTAAAATGCAATACAATCTAGAAATTGAGAAGACAGTGCATCGGTTGAGAAAAGAGAATAAGCAAGGAAGCAGTCGTTCATCTCCAGACGTGAAAGTTGAAGTAGATCTACCAATTGGTGAAGACTTTAATCTTTAAGAAGCGGATGAAAAGATGACAAATCTTAACCTTAGAACGTTGAGTGAGTTAGCGGCACCAAATTTGAATCAATTACCTTTATGCATTCAATTTCCAGATGTTGAGGTAGGTTTCAAAATGAAATCTGGTTTAATTCACTTACAGCCTATTTTTCGTGGTTTTGCAAGTGAAGATTCACATAAATACCTGAAAGAATTTGATGTTGTTTGCTCTAGAATGAAGCCACAAGGGGTGACAGAAGAACAAATAAATCTCAGGGCCTTTAACTTCTTATTAAAAGATAATGCAAAAGATTAGCTATATTACCTTCCACTTGGCTCAGCAATAATATGGAACGAGATGAAAAGAATGTTTATGGAGAAGTTTTTTCCTGCATCAAGAGCAGCAAATATTAGAAAGAAGTAATGTGGGATAAGACAAATTATAGAAGAAACATTATCTGAATATTGGGAAAGATTTAAGGAGCTATATGCCAGCTGTCTACACCATCAAATTCTCAATCAACTTTTGATTCAATACTTTTATGAAGGACTATTGCCAATGGATCGAAGTATAGTCGATGCAGCTAGTGAAGGAGCTTTGGTAAACAAAACACCTGAGACAGCCAGATAGTTGATATCAATTATGGCCGAAAATTCTCAACAGTTTGGGACAAGGATGAATGGAGTTATTAAGTGTGTGAATGAGGTAAGTGACATGCACTTTGAGGATAAAATTTCTAATTTAACCACTCTAGTTCATCAAATGGCTATAGGTCAATTGCAATTGGCAAGAGTGTGCTGAATATTCTTATTTTCTGGACATCCTATGGATATGTGCCCTACATTGCAATAAGACTCTCTTAAAAAAGCTAACACAACAAGGAGCTTTCTTGGTCAACCTCAACGAACGTATGACCTTTATTCTAATTACTACAATCTAAGATGGAGGGATCATCCAAACTTATGCTATGGAAATCAAGGAGGCCAGCAACAATATCAATCTCACACTTTTAAACATTCTCAAGCTCCTACATATGCTTAACCTCAATCTTCAAATTCAGGTATGCCTTTAGATGAAATTGTTAAGGCGCTTGCTAATAATATTTAACAATTTCAATAGGAAACAAGGGCAAGCCTTCAAAACTTGAAAACTCAGATCACTTAATTAGCCACCTCGGTATGTAAATTAGAAGTGCAAGCATCGGGGAAATTACCTTCCCAAACGGTGGTGAACCCTGAGGAGAATGTGAGTGCAATGACTTTGAGAAGTGGTAAGGAAATTCAACTTGGAACTTCTTTACCAATAGAGGAAGAAAAGCATGATGATAGAGAAAAGAAGGAAGAACTTCCAACTTAAGAATCAACAAAGTTAAAAAATGATTCATCTTCATCAATATCAATTAATGCATGTTTACCGCCTTTTCCTAGCAGGTTGGCTAAACCAAAAGATGATGAATATGAAAGAGAGGTGTTAAAAACTAAAAAAAAAAGGTGGAAATCAATATACCACTTCTGGAAGCCATCAAGCAAGTTCCGAAATATGTAAAATTCTTAAAGGAGTTGTGCACAAATAAAAGGAAGATAAAGGACAAGGAGAGAATAATTTTGGGTAAGAATGTATCAGCTATGAAAATAGGAAATTATTGAAAAAATGCAAAGATCCAGGTATGTTTACACTTCCATGTGTTATTGGTAATAGAAAAATTGAGCGTGCCATGCTAGACTTAGATGCTTCTATTAATGTCATGCCATAATCAATTAATCGAGCTTTAAATTTGAATTCTTTGTAAGAAACTAATGTGAATATCCAATTAACTGATCGTTCGTATGTGCATATTATTGGAGTTATTGAGGATGTTTTAATCTAAGTTAATGGTTTGGTATTTCTAATGGATTTTTACATCTTAAAATGGATGGAGATAGTGTTAAAAATTTAGCTTCAATTTTGTTGGATAGGCCATTTATGAAGACGGCTGAGATGATAATCAATGTGCATGGGGTACTCTTTCCGTAGAGTTTGATGGAGAAATAGTAAAGTTCAACATTTATAAAGCAATAGAGTACCTGAATTATTTTCAATCCATTTATCATATGGATATTGTGGATTCATTTGTGCGTGATATGTTTAAGGAAGAGAATGTTGAAGATAAGTTGGAATGTAAGGCTAAATCGGAAGTGAACGAGTAAATTGATGAAGATTATGAGGTTGTAGATCATTGTCAGCAATGCTAATAGATTCGAAAACTTTAAATGATGAACTTACGATAACTCACAAGAAAATCTTACCTTCTATTTTGCAGGCTCCAAAGATAGAATTAAAGGTGTTACCTAATCGCCTAAAGTACGTCTATTTAGGTGATGGAAAGTCATTACCCAGAATCATTTCAAAAAGGTTGACTAAAGAGCAAGAGGAAGAGCTAGTAGCATTACTTGTGGAGTACAAAACTACAATTACGTAGAAGTTGTAGAGGAAAAAGCCATATTGAGTATAACGATGTTAAACAATTACACTTTTCGGGAGGCAACTCAAAATATGATAGTTTTATTTTATTTTAGTTCTTTCTTTGATGTATTTGTTTGTTTTTGAAACATAAATTTATTGAATTAAAGGAAAAAGAGGTCTTAAAAAAATCTAGACTATTAAATCTCATAAGGCGAGATCTCGCCTTATTGGATTTAGTATTTTGGAATGAAGATCTTAAAATTCCAGACTACTAAATCTTATAAGGCAAGACCTTGCCTTATGCGATTTAATGTTCTGGAATGAGACTCTAATATCCCAAAAAATAAAAAAAATATTTTCCCTTTTTACTTTATATTTATTTATTTATTTAAAAAAGAAAAGAAACCTTAATCTATTGTTTCTTCTTTGCAGGAACATTCATTATACAACCCAGTAGCCTACACACACGCAACCCTCCTCCCACACACCAGCAGCTCCACTACACCTCTCTCCCACACACACCACACAACCCACGGACCAGCAGCCTCTTTCCACGCAACAGCAGCCCTTAACAACTCTTCAACCTCGCTAGCTCTCCACCCACCCTACGCATACCCTAGTTAAAATGTTACATGTCTATGAAAGTAAAAGTGATAGGTGTTGAAATTGCAATATAATTGTGAACTGCATATGTCTTGATTCTATGGTCCATCAAACCATGATTAGTATCTTGGAATCAATTGTATGGATCAATTAAATATTGCTTGATATGATCTGATTTAGTGCATTTGAATGTTAGACGACTGTTAGAAATAGTCGCCATTATATATCTTGTTTAGCTATTCCCCACTAAGCTATATGCTTAGCACGGTGGTTTTGTCTCTGTGTAGGTTCTAATAAAAAGATTTGAGACCGGGACAAAGACAACCGCAATGGCCAAGAAGGATGTGTTTTATTTTGGAAAATGTTCAATTTGTTTTTGAATTGTACTCCATATGATAAGACATTTTGTATTTTTATGTATATGGATTGTAATAACCTTAATAAAGGATGAATTTAAAATTTATGACATGTATTTTGATAAGTACAAGATGTATGATATGTTCTGTTTTTAACTCAACAAATTATGAACGTGAATTATGTTGCTTTATTTTCAAGAAATTTCTGAAGTATATTGGTATGTGTTAGGTATGTTATATGTTAGGTATGTTTTGTGTGGCATCTGTATATTCTCTCAAGGGGTACGTGGGTATTATAGCAGTCTTCTTTCACCCACCCGTGCCCCAATTTTTAAAAATTTTTTAATTACTTTTTATTTTTTATTCTTATTAATTACTTTTAGTTAATCTTTCTTTTAGTTTAATTTCAATTATTATTAAGTTGTTGTTAATATTTTTCCAAGTATTTTTTTTTAATTTTGTTTAGTATAATGGGGTGTTCTAAGGCTACTACTAAGACTGTAGCAAAAGGCAATTCGCTAATGAATGGTCAATCTGCGGCAAGTTCTGAAGTCAGTACTAAAAGGAAGCGTGCGTGGATAATTTTCAGATACTCACAATTTAGGAGAGTCCTCTATTTTATGTTTTATTTTTCTGATTATCTTTATTGAGTTGTGAGTATCTTATTCATACATTAGGTATAATGTATGATTTAGGTGTGGGGTAGCGAGTTTTCATTGTGATAAACTTTGTGATTTGTTCTTGGACTCATGATATGTTGATTCATAAATTAATTATTCCTTATGATAGCTTTATAATTTTCTGATTGTCGTTCATGAATAATTCTTAATTTAGGATGCATTTTTAGTTTAAGATATGATGCATGAGAGAGATAAGCATGATTAGTGTTGTGGATGATGCATTTGTGGGACAAGGTTATGAAAGGAAGAGGCGTTAATTTAGGATTTCTTATTCTTATTCTTATTATTTCTTTTAAAATCAGTTTGTTATTCCTATTATTATCGTTGTTCTTTTAATTAGAAGCTTACAGAATAGGTCTTCTACTGTTGTTAGGAGACTAGCCAATATCGTTGTTCTTTTAATTAGAAGCCTATAGAATAGGTCTTCTACTGCTATTAGGAGACTAGCCTATTTAAAAGGCAATTGTTGGAATAAGAGAGGAAGTAAAAACATTCAACTTAATCAAGAGATCAGAGTTCTCTCTTAACCTGAACTCTAAGGTTTTAACCTCCCTTCCAACGAGCTGAATTATTGTTCAAAATAGGTCGACGCAGGAACTCAAGTAGGAAAAAAGCAAAAAAATAGAGATAGATTTTTCCGTTAATCCCCCTTTGACACGATCCTTCTCTAGAATTCTTAACAATTAGTGTTTTCATTAAAAATTTTCAAGCATCTCATTGATTTTGTTGAATGAAAAGTGTGCCAAGCTTGATGCAATTTTTGACACCTACATGAGCTTTGAGCCTAAGAGCATTCATCATCTTTGTGCTCATATATTTTTGTTTGTCATGTGTTATCAAACATAGTTTGTTTATGCTAGAACTTGCTTTTGAATACGTGTTGAGACTATAATTTTGATGAATTTGTGTATAAAGATGATGAGGGCATTTAGGATAACCATTTTTGACCTAAGCAAACTTACCTCACTTTTTATTCGTGGAAAACCAATTTGAGTCTTAACCTTTCTTTCTTGAATACAAGCTGAATTTACCCTTTTTGTTGTTGATATCCTTGATAATTTTGAACCCCTAAATTGAAGGAATTGTATCGAGCTTATTTGCATATGATTTTGACTATTTCCATGAAAAATTAATTAGATTATTCAAATTGCATTGCTTTGATTTTTTATAGAATGGAAGAGAAGTAAAAAAAACAAAACAAAATCTCCTCTTTGATATTTTTGTTTTATAAAAAAAGAAAAGAGAGAAATAAAAGGAAAAGAAAAGACAAAGTGATTGAAAGAGATGTCATTTGAACCAAGTGAATTTTGATTTAAGTTAAAACTTGTGTGGATAAGTTTGTATGATTCCTTTCAATTTATTTAGGCAAAAAGTTTCTTTAGTCATACCCTATCTAAGCTACGTTACATCCCTTATAAAACCCCTTTGATTTATACGTTAGGTTCATTTTTTTTAGTAGTGGAGATATGATTTTTAAGCTAGCTTATGAAAATAACTTACCATGTTTTGATTTGAGAGCTTAATGGAACCTAAATACTTTGAACGTATAAAGTGAAATCCTTATGAGGTTGTCAAGTTTGGTTCATTTGATTTTGATGGAATTGATGAGATGTTATGTTTTAACAATGTGTCCTATGAGTGCTTATTCTCTCGATTGTTATTTTATCTTAACCCTTAAATGTGAATTAGCTTTTGGATATTTTTGGATGACATGAAAGAAGATGAGAGGTTGTTATGAAAATAATTAATGTATTGAATTGATGTATGCTTGAGGATAAGAATAAGTCTGTTGTGAGAGAATTTGATCAGATCTCATCTTGACTAATTATTTGATATTATCGCTATTGTTTTGAATTTATTTATGTGCTTAAATGTTGAAATTAATGTTCGTTTTATTTTAGAAAATAAAAAAGTAGAGATTGCATCTAATTGAGACTCTATTGATGATAATGACAAATTTTGGATAAAGTGAAGAGCTTGTTGCAGTGGATAAGGCTGATTACTTGAAGAGTTAGAGTTTAATTGAGAAACTTCTTATTATCCCTATCATGTAAGAGTTTGATTTTGAATTTGTTTTGGGTAGACATTTTTACAACTTAGAGTTCGATTAAGATTACATTAGAAAACCCTATAAAAGGGACGCTCCTCACACCAAAAAAAGATTCTCTTACATTTTTCGCAATTCTCTATCTTTCTTCTATTTTTATTAGAGCAAAAGTCAGGTATGGCTAAACTCAATCTTTCTTATTCAAGGGGATTCAATGTTCTAATTGTAACTTTGTGAGGTTTTATGTTCTAAACTTTTATTCACCTTTTAATTCAAGTATTTCTTGTTTTGAGTTCTCATATTTTATGAATGATTAATATTCGAATAATTTGACAATTTAATTTAATATTGATTATTCTATGGCTATCTATGAATTTGGTGATCTGTAATTATCATGAAGGAATGCTACAAGTAACAAATAGGTTATTTATGAATTATCATATTTAACTTATGATAAAAAAGAAAACTAAATTGAATAGTTGCAGCTATCTAAATTATTTAATTTAAGGTTTAGTCTTTATAGAATGTTATCACACTTAGTCAATGGATGATAAGTTTTGGTTTAGATGATGGGTTTGAACCAATTAATTTAGAAAAAATTTGAGACTTATTACTACTATCTTAATATGTTTTGGATTTGCTGCTTGAATCGTAAAAATATTCTTTTTGA
This sequence comes from Erythroxylum reticulatum, assembly GCA_025504915.1. Lineage (NCBI taxonomy): Eukaryota > Viridiplantae > Streptophyta > Magnoliopsida > Malpighiales > Erythroxylaceae > Erythroxylum > Erythroxylum reticulatum. The sequence continues at coordinate 41,036,713 of JANSVA010000006.1, forward strand.
ACCAATAATCAAGGTTATAATTAGATGAGATTTTTCCCTTGAATCGGAGTTTTGTAATCCTGACTTCCTCATATTTAAATTTTGTTGATTTAATTTGTTTTCACATTAATTTCAGTTAATCAGTTGTTTAATCAAACCCTATTTTATTTTATTACTTGAAATTAAAAAGTTAGTGTTTAGTTCTTTATGGATTTGACTTAGTTCTATGACTATTAGAAGAGTTTGGAGAATAAGAATTATTTTGGGGGTTTCAACAACCCAACCAAAAAATTTGACGTCATTGCGGGGAATTATTTCAAGTTTCTTAGTTTCTTTGCTTTTTTATTTCTACAGTTATTATTGATCTCTTGTCTTGTATGAATTGTGCTTTTTAGACAAGTAAATTGCAATACAATTCAGAAATTGAAAAGACAGCGCATCGGTTGAGAAAAGAGACTAAACAAGAAAGTAGTCATTCACCTCCAAAGTTGAAAAATGAAGTAGATCTAACAATTAGTGAAGACTATGATATTAAAGAAACAGACAAAAAGATGACAAATATTAACCCTAAAACGTTGAGGGGGTTAGTGGCACCGAATTTGAATCAACAACCTTTATGTATTCAATTTTCAGATGTTGAGGTAAAGGCTAACTATTGGTACTTGGATTATCTTTTTGTGCTTTGCTTAGGGGTGTGCAAGAACAATGTTGTAGAACCGGAGGCTTTACGTTTTGACTGTGCCTTACATGGAGGGAAGGGTTTAAGGCAGTGGAATGAAAGTTTAGCTTTTGTGGGTTGCAAGTTCCTGCCATTTCCAGTAACCAATTCATCAGCATCAGGATTTTATTTACACTCCTGAGTTAAATCATTATTCTTGAGGTTTATTAGTTGCTGCTGCTACATATGTTTTAACAAACTCAATCTGATAAGACTGTCCCTAGTTGTGTGTAATCATATTCATTCTGTTCTACAAAGACATGACGTTCAACGAATTAGCTCACAACATAGGCCACGCCGCCATGAAGACAAATTAGTAGTCTGCACTGCAACAACCCATGGCAGAGATTCCTCCACTAGAGTTCTGATTTAACCTTGGCTCTTTTTCCAATTAAAATAGTGCAGCAGTCTGCAATTATTGCTCATGAATTCCACTGAAGCTTCATGGATTTCTTTCAAGTTTAAAGTAATCTCCAGCATTGGAAACACCACCAGCTTGACAGGCCAAAGCTGCCAATACTTCACAAAATCCCTTTTCGATTGATATTGGTAAGTTCTAACATTAGTGTTATTAATATTGCTTTAGATATTTATTTTTTAATTTTAATTTTTATTGTGATTAAAATTAAGAAATTCTTCCTCAATAAATTTATTTATTGAAATTCATATAAAAATTCAAATTTTTACTCAATAATATATAAATATAAAATATAAAAATATTATTTAATCTTCAATTTTTTAATAAATTAAAATTTTAGTGTAATATTTTTAACTATGTCAACTTCTATCACTATTTTATCGATCAGTATAATATAAGAATTCGCCATACAACCTATACAATACCTTTGCACCAAAAATAGCTTTTTGCTGTCGCTAGTCCAACAATTTTTCATATTACAAACTCAAACATATCAAAACTATAATACCTAAGATCCCTGCCAATTATCAGTAAGTTGGCTAATCAAATTGCAGCATTTTACTTAAAAACACCATGAGATCTGGTTAAGTCAAGAGGGTTGCAACATTATTATTGGTTCTCAACGGAAAGGAAGTCAGATGTCTCACCCTAAATCTCAATTATCGCGGCTACACGTATGAAAAACTTGAAGGGGCCACCGGACTTGTCCACAAATTGCAGGAATACAGGGTGCAAATACCTATGTAACAACCAATCTGTCACAGCATTGTTGTCCTGCTATTATATGGAGCAGCATCGAGAAGAAACATGCAAGCTCATCATGTCGACAGTTGCCATGTTTGATGTCCACTCTGCCAAGAAAGAGACATTGCCTTGGCGTTGATTGCTAGGCAGCAGAATATGTGTTCTTCCAGGTGGAATCACAGCTTGAGCACTTGACATTGATGGCATGTTACAGAATTTCCATGTTTCTTTCTGGTTTAACTTTTTAGACTACTCCTGACGAATTAGGCCACTAGAGCTCTTTATTAGCCCTTGAACTAATAGAATTCAATTATATTAATAAAATTGAATTTAATTTAATTTATACTGTTTAGAATAAATTTAGTAATATTAGAATTGAGTTTAATTACACTATTTAGAACATAATTAAAATGAATTTAGTTATTTCATATGACATTTTTACGTTTGATTAAAAAATAATCTTATTAAATAATAAACATTCACATTTACATAGAGCAAGTTATAAACATCAATTTCATTATAAGTGATATCATAAAAAAAGTTCATTATTAAAATGAAAAGAAAAAATTAAAATGAAAACACCAATCATCTCGAGTTCTACATCACATTATTCTAACTTCCTAGTGCAACATATTTCTCCCTCAAGATCCCAAATGGAACAAGATTCACTTAAAATGTAGCCGAAAACAAATAAACAAAAAATCTAGATATATACAAAATATTCAAAAAAATGCAAAAGTGTTACATGCCTTGGCCTCTCAAGAGTCAAAAATTGTTGACCAAGGAAGACTTTTTTGGCCAAGCATGGCCAACCAAGGAAGACTTGTACAAAGAGGTTTAATAAATTTCTCTAAAAGAGAAATGAAAGAATAAAGAAGGAATGCTGGTTTTGTGTTTTTAGTGCTCGTTTTGAAACCTCAATATTTTCTTTATTTATAGCAACACTTTAGAGCATCCGTCCAAGCTTAATTCTGTCAAATTTTCAAACTCTCCGTGATTTTTGCATAGGAAAAATCCATGTCAAAGCATGCTTGAAGACTTTTGGTCAAGCATGGCCAAAATAGTCTTCCTTGGTTGGCCAAGCACGGCCAAAAGAGTCTTCCTTGGCCAACAATTTTTGACTCTTGAGGGGCCAAAGCATGCAACAAATCTCTACCTTAACTTGGTCCCGAATAATTAGTGATCTGCTCCACCTTCTCTGACAATGCCCCAAAAAGGCTATATCACTAACTATAAATGTCAATCAAGTCCAAGCACTGCTTGAACTTGTAAACTGGAAGAACCTTCGTAAACATGTCATCATGACTGTCCTTAGTGTTAATCTTCTGAATAAGGACCTTTTCTCTGCAATGGTATCCCGAATGAAATGATACTTCACATCAATATACTTCGTCCTCTCGTGATACATCTGGTCTTTCGTCAAATGAATAACATTCTGACTGTTACAATAAACTGTAGTAACCCCTTGATGAAGGGATAACTCGCCAAATAAACCTCTCAACCATAATGCTTCTTTAATAGTCTCAGTAACTCCCATATATTCTGCTTTAGTAGTAGATAAAGCCACTGTATGTTGTAGAGTTGCTTTCCAATTAACAACATAACTTCCAATGCAAAATACATAACCTGTCAGAGACCTGTGTCTGTTGAGATCACGGGTATAATTTGAATCTACAAATACATACCATTGCATACATAATACTGCTAACGACACTAGAATACGGAACTCATTCCATATAATCTTCCTCTTCCTGTGACTGTGGTGATTGAGCAGCAAATAGTCTAAAATGACTAGCAAGAGGAGTACTCACTACTTTGGCATCTCGCATGCCAAATCTCTCCAAAACTTTATTAAGATAATTCTCTTGGGTCAAGAATAATTTACCAACTTCTCGATCACGTCTTGTCTCCATGAAAAGAATTTTTTTTGCTACTCCTAAATCTTTCATCTCAAATTCACCATACAATAAGGCCTTCAAATGGTGAATATCTGTGACATTCTTGACAGCAATGAGCATATCATCAACATATAACAATAAAT
>JANSVA010000006.1:41051516-41065693 GCA_025504915.1 Erythroxylum reticulatum
TCCCATGTAGTAATCGATCCCGACTGTAAACTAGCCAACCATGCTCTAGCCTTATCCCTTAAAGAAAATGGGAATAACCTTAATCTCACTACGTCTTCCGACACTCCATTCTGCTTAAACAAATCACAAATATCAAAAAATGTCTCCAAATGCGTGTTCGGATCCTCCAAAGGCAATCCTCCAAATTGAGATGCTCTCACCATGGATGTAATGCTGTGAAGAATCTCAAAACTCACAGCTGTGATTGTCGGCCTTATAATGGGAGGCATGGGTCTATTTTTGTGCCCATAGTCAATTCCCTTCTCTCTTCAATATGTGACATCAATCTCTCCTCGTGCTGCTCCATCTCTGAAAACTGCTCTTTTCTAATCCTTTCTGCTGTGTTACTACTCCGAGCCAATCTGGGTTCCTTACGTAACTTGCGAGCAGTTTTTTCAATCTCAGTATCTAATAGCAAATTCTCAGGTTTTTGACCACGAGTGAGCATAAACAAAACAAAATAAATAAAAAAGCAAATAATAACAAAGCTAAGAATAGAAAATAAAATACATCAAAATATAACAATCAAGCAAACAACTAAAATACGCAAATAAACAACAAGGCAATAATTAAATCTGATACAATTAACACCGTCTAATCTAATGACTCACAATAAGGAATTTACTCCCTGGCAACGGTGTCAAAAACTTGTTGCGGTCTAAACAAAACAATATTAATTAAATTCTATCTAAACCAATTAGAGGCAAGTGCACCCTGTCGATAAGTAATATAAATTGGTAAGAACCGAATATCATACCCAAGGGAAAAATTTCAATACGTGAGACAATTAAATTAAATGATGAAAAATTACTTAGACGACTAAGAATTGATTGATTTGAAAATAAAATAAAATAAAGTAAGCAAATTAAGAAAATATGAAAAATGCAAGTTATGAATTAAAACGACTAGATTTAATCAAATGACAAAAATCGGTTAAGGTATTAGATTTCAATTGGATTGGACACTAAAAATTGTAACGATGGATTGATCTAGGAATTACTTCATTTAAGCAAGTTGAACCCAATGTTCATGGATGTTCCCTTCTCTTCTAAATCCGAGTTACCCACTTGGTTCATAGATAATTTGGAATAAAAGGCATTCAAAACAAGAAGCCTAAAATTAACTTTGTTAATCCTAGGTATCCTCACACAAGATCTTAAGGATGGTCTACACTTTAGTCTCAAGTATGTCGCTTGATTAGTGTTCCGACAAACTAAATCCCATTGGTTGTGGCATTCAATCAACTAAGGTCTTAATTTAGGTGATCAAACTAAATTAGGACTAAATATACATTCAATCAAGCAAAAATCAATATCACAAAAATTATCCTAATCCAATATCAATCATAACCTTAACCGAAAAGAAATATTTACTCACACATATTCATCAATGTAACATAAATCATGGTCATAATATATGGTTGCATTGATTAAATCCAAACAATTAAAATAAATACAGAATTAAAAATAAATTAAGAAAACACCCCTATTTTCTCCCGCCACTAGCTTTGGTACGTCTTGGCCAACGCACTCTGGTCTCTCCACGCCAGCTTCTCCTCTTTGGTACTGTAGCTGATATGACAAATAAGGTTTTAGCTTCTAGTCTATGCTACCGTAGCTCAAATCTTTCTCAACTTTCTCTCCATTGACACACAGCTTCTGCTCACGCTACCTCCTCCTCTGCACGCATTGCTGGCTTTGTTCTCCTTGTTCCAGTATTTTTTCCAGCTGTTGACGTGTTAATGGAGAATGTATGTTAGTATAGTGTGTGAGTCCCTCTTGGTACAGCTACCAACGTCTCTCTTCTTGCCCAGCTCACATTATTTTTCGTTTTCTTTTAAACCACCAGCTAACGTGTTAGTTTCTCCAGCCTTCTCTACCAACTGAATCAATGGAGTTTCTCTTTCCTTGCCACCTCCACATTATTCTCTCCCAGTTGTACTCCTTTATTTTTGTATCTCCACCAGTTGCTTGCCTCAACGTGATTTGCATTTCTTAGCCACCAGCTACAAACGTCATTTGTCACCACCAGCACAAATTATTTCTCCAACCTCCACGTTCTTCCTCACCTGCCAGCTACTTATGTGTCTTCTTCAAAACGCAGTTGCTAATGTGTCTTCTTCGTATCTATGTAAGAGTCTCCCACGTCTCCTTTATACGGCTCACTTATAATACTGCCAACTCTCCTCTTCTTCACCATGCACACACACCTCTTATGCGTTATTATCTTTTTTTTCCCTATCAACATAACTTATCTTAAGGCCACCAGCTGCTTCACTTTTTCTACTACAACAGCTAAATGTCAACGTTACTTATCTTTAGCTACCAATTGCCTTCTTTTTAGTGGAGAGTCTCCTCTTTGCCTTATGCTTTCAACCTACGTATGCCTCTCTTTTTGAATTAATGGAGAGTGTTTTGTCTTACTTTGGAGGCTGTCTTTTTTTCAATAATTGAAGGCCTTGATGAATGAAAGTAGCGTGAAGGATGGCTGCTGCATGTTGGCATGGAGTGGTAGTCAAAACAAATGACGGCTGATTCTTTTCTAAGCTGCACCGACGGCTGCTTGCGTGAATAAAATGGAGGCTAATTTTTTAGTGGAGAGTGAGTTATACATGGGCTAAAAGAATTAAAAGGTGGGAGCTGATGTTGATTATTGACTGGTCGGAATAGATTTTCCAAGGTCAAATTCTACAGTGCATAAAAAATAAATGGTGATGATTTAGGAGATGAAATTTTATTAGTATCTTTGTCGTTGAGTTAGCTTCAATATGAGACTTAAATCACAGGATTTCGCCATCTGAGTCCAAAGTTATAATCAAAACATCATCAAAAGGTCATTCTGGCGATCCAAAATCTGACGCAAATTTCAGGAATTTACTTCTCCTAAATTCCAGCTCAGAAAAATCTGCAATTAGCCCCAAACAAATCCATCAATGAGTCTAGATTTTAATTATGAAATTTCAGAATTTTTGGATAAACGAATCTCGAGATAAAAATCCCACAACGACTAAAGGTCAAATCTGCCAGAAACCCAAAAACAGTGCAATTCGAGTCTATTTGTTTCATTTACACATTTTACGTCAATGAACCTCGAATAATGCTAAAACATGATAAACCAGTCATAGATGAACATAAAATGAATGTAAATGACTTTGAATTAAGTTTTAAACAGCCACTCAAAGTGTCCATTAACACACAACTTTCCCTTTGTACTTTTACAAATAGACTATTTCTATGACTTAAACCTGTGACCTTATGGTCATAAAGGAACAACTGATAAGACTCACAATGTAATACAATAAATATAAAATAAAAACACAATAAATATAAAATAAGGTAAATAATAAAATAAAAGATAAAATAAGTAAATAAATGCATAAACAAGTAAAAAGCAAACAAATAAATAAGTCAAACAAATCATTATAAAAAATATTTAGTTGAAATAATGAAATATTTAAGTTAAATAACTAAAAGAGAATTACTAATAAGAAAGTATTATATATTAAATATTTAAGCTAAATACAAGAATTAAACTCGAAGAAAAATTACATGTCATATATATTCACATTAAAAATCAAAACTCACACAATAAGCAGTTACTATCTTAGTGTAAATAAAACATTATCACCTTATCTTAACACATAAAATTAGGCTAAAACAACATCTAAGATTTAAAGCAAAAGCTTGTAATTAATTCAAAACCAATTTGTCTAATTATATTTTTTATTAATATTAAATTTTTTATAATTTATTGACCAGTTTTAGATAAATGTCTGAACAAGTTTATTATAAGTTAGGAACTTGGTCTGAGTTATTATTAAGGCCTTTAATAGAAGGAATTCAATCATCTAATGCGTAGAAATTACATGAAGAATTACAGCCAAGTCGAGCTCGGCTTGGGCTTAGGCTCAACTATTATTATCCCTAACTAGGTGTGGCAATTGGTAGTTTGGCCTGAAATTTTGTATTAGAATTTGAGCTTATTTCGAGCTTGAAATTAATTAAGTATGGACTAAGCTTAATTAAATATTTTTAATTTTAAAAATAAAATAATAGTATTTTTTATTTCAGACTTTAAATTAGGTTGACTCAAACTCGGTCTAAAGCCTAAAATTTAAAAAAGAAAAAATTGAACCTTGTCCAAACCCCGATTAACTCAGGTTGCCTATAGAAACACTTTAGAAGTCTCCTTAATGCGTCTTATCTTTAACAAATAAAGCGTTTCAGCTGCTGCAGTTATGACTAAGTTAAAATGTATAATCTTGACTGACTGGGTGGTTAAAAGTGAAAATGTTTTAAAATAAAAGAGGAGTCATTAGGGATATCTATGAAGTTGTAAAAACTAGAGTAAGGAAGATATCAAAGATAGGAAGCATTTTTTTAATTAATATTGGGCTACACTAAGACTCCTCTTTAACTCTCTTTTTGTTCGCAGTCATAATTAATGAGCTCACCAAAAAATATCTTAAAGGATGCGTCTTAGTGTATATTGTTTGTTGATGACATGGTTTTAGTGGATGATGTAAAAGAAAGTGTCAATCTCAAGCTTAAACTTTGATGGAATACATTAGAGTCGAAGGACTTTAGATTGAGTACGTGGAGTATAGCTTTTTGAGACATAGGGTGGCTACCGATGTGGACGTAAATAATAATTTAGAAGTTATACCACAAAAAGAGCATTTTAAGTATCCAGGATCTATCATCTAGAGTAAAAAAGAGATTGATGAAGACATGGTTCATCAAAATAGATCAGGATAACTTAAATAGAAAAGTGCATCAGGAGTTTTATGTGACAAGAAGATATTATTCAAGCTTAAAGGTAAATTCTATCGTTTAGCGATTAGGTCGACCATACTCTATAGGACAAAGCGTTGACCGATCAAACTGGTGCATAATCATAAGCTAGTGGTGACGAAGATGAAGACGCTCTGTTGGATGTGCACTTTACTGGAAGAGATAAGGTCAGGAATATAATGGTAAGAGACAAATTAAAGGTAACTGATATTGTTGAAAAATCAAAAGAGACAAGGTTTTCATAGTTTGGACATATTAAAATGAGATACTTTGACGCTCCAATGAGAAGATATGAGAAGATTATGCTTAGAAACTATAACAGAAAAAAAAGAAAAGCCTAAGAAGAATTAGAAGGAGGTGATCGATAATAATATAATACTGCTGGAATTTACCGAAGATATGACTTGTAAGAGAAAACTTTGGCTTATTATCATACAGATAAATGATCTCTCATAAGGAGATCCTTATTGTTCTTGTTGGTCTTTTAGCATTGTCTTTTTATAGTTAGCATAAACTTTTAAGTATGTAATACTTACCTCTTATCGATTTAGCCTAAGCTTTTTTCTAATAAGCTTGATCATCATCATCATCATCATCTATTTTCTTTATGTGGATATTTAGAAATAACCTTTGTATTAGTTACGGGTAAGGTTGTGTACTAATGGAACTCTCCAACCTCATGGTTTGATGAGATTTTAATTGGGTGGTTGTTATTGTTGTTATTTTAAACTCGAATTGAACTAATTAAATTGGATTCAAATTATTTATTTTGTATAATTATCTCAAATTATTAATTTAGGTCAAATTTAATTCAATTGAGTTAGGTTAAAAAGTTGAGTTACATTACTGTATTATTATTTGTTTGTTTATTTTACGTGTGATATGGATATCTTTTCACCAAACTCTAAAAGAATAAACTTTTTTTGAAAAATTTAAAACTAGAAAGAGTCTTGTTGGTAATTTTAAAAATCAATGACTTTGTGTAGGTTTCTTATTTATATCTTTACTCTTTAACATATTTTATTTTTTTATTTTGCAATTTTTTGGAATTTTCAAACTTTTCATTAAAAATAATTGTCAAAGGACTACCCACGTCATATAAGAATATTGTACATAAATTAATTAAATGTTTCTAAAATGATGACCTAATTTAAGTCTTAAATCGATTTTGTTCAAATTAAAAAATTGAATTAGATCGTCCAATATTTAATTAATTCATGCGAGATATTCATATTATGTGCATTATTATTATCTTAGAATAATGTTTTAAATAAAAATTTTAAAAATTATTTAAATCACATTTCAACTTAATTTTTTAATATTAATTAATTCAAATTTATCACTATTTCTTGAATAATAATAATAAGTAATTTACGAAATATTATAGGTATCTAACAATTGATTTGGTATATATATTCGAAGAACAAAACGACAACGAATTCATGATATGTATAATTAACTAAAATTTACTCCAATGGGCTACAATCATAACAATTGGGTTGGACCACGAAACCAGTGGTTCAACTGCCAATCCCGAAAAGCCACATTTAAGTCTATGACTGCAACTTTCCACGTGGCGTCTCCTTATTGGTCCAATAAACGTGTCGTATGTTTTGATTGGAGAAGACATGTCGACATTACATGGCCTTCAAGATCTAAGCAAGTACCACTAATTACTATATAAATGCACCACTTAGGTTTATATTGCTATTAAGTTCTCAGACCTCTTTAGCTTCTTTATGCTACTATACTGAGATTAGATCAATCATTTCATTTTGTCAGAGCTAGGGTTTCGAGATTGGGAGAAACATGGGAGAAGCAAGACGCGTCTCTCTCCGATTGGCTATTGTTTTTCTGATAGCTTCTGTCTCATTCCAGCAGCTTCGGGCCTCCGACGACGACGAGGTGAGTAACGGATTTCAGTGAATCTGAGTGTGGAAATTGTGTGTATGAGTTTTTGTGTGGGGGATTTTGTAATGAGAGCTGTTGATCTGGTTTGTGTAGGTCTTTTACGAATCGTTCGACGAGTCGTTCGACGGCCGATGGGTTGTTTCCGAAAAGGATGACTATAAAGGTATGGTAATTTGCTTCGGATCTCATTTAAAGCTGAACGATGTTGCTTAGTTTTTTGAGTTTTTGGGCAGACTGCTGGAGTTCTTGTGACTGTTGTTAAACAATTATCAATGATATGTGGTGTAATCGATGGGAATTGTTTTAGGTAGATGGTCAATAATACATGTGGCATTTGTTTTGTTTTGTTTTGTTTTAGGTTGCGGGTTGACTAACCATAAAGACTTTGTAAGTGTGTCCGATTAAGAGTGGAAACACGCTAGACTTTGATCCGTTGATAGTTGTTTAATGAATCTCACTAGGGGCAAAAGAAGGATTTCATGATTTTTTAAATTATAATGGACATGAAAGGAACGGGAATGATGGAGCATTGGAAAAAATAATGTTAAGACTTTTAACCACTTATATACTGCGTGCTGTAAATGTCGTGTACCCGATTTGGCCTTTTCGACAATGTTTCCTAACACATTACTTTGTATGATAAATACAACTGTTTTGTATTCATTTGGTATTTTCATTTTGGAGTAGGTGTGTGGAAGCACTCAAAGAGTGAGGGACATGATGATTATGGACTTCTTGTGAGTGAGAAGGCTAGGAAGTATGCCATAGTGAAGGAGCTTGATGAACCAGTTAAGCTAAAGGATGAAACTATTGTTCTCCAATTTGAGACTAGACTTCAAAACGGGCTTGAATGTGGTGGTGCTTATCTGAAGTATCTTAGGCCGCAAGATGCTGGTTGGATAGCAAAGGAGTTTGACAATGAATCTCCTTATTCAATTATGTTTGGTCCCGACAAATGTGGAGTCACTAACAAGGTTCATTTCATCTTGAAGCATAAGAACCCAAAGAGTGGGGAGTACGTTGAGCACCACCTCAAATACCCACCTTCTGTCCCTTCAGACAAGCTTTCTCATGTTTACACTGCCATTTTGAAACCTGACAATGAGCTTAGGATTTTGATTGATGGGGAGGAGAAAAAGAAGGGGAATTTCCTTTCTTCTGAAGATTTTGAGCCTCCTCTTATTCCTGCTAAGACCATCCCTGACCCAGATGATAAGAAACCTGAGGACTGGGATGAAAGAGCCAAAATTCCTGACCCTGATGCAAAGAAGCCAGAAGATTGGGATGAGGATGCACCTATGGAAATTGAAGATGATGATGCAGTAAAACCAGAAGGATGGATGGATGATGAGCCCGAGGAGGTTGACGATCCTGATGCTGCCAAACCTGAAGATTGGGATGATGACGAAGATGGTGAATGGGAAGCACCAAAGATTGACAACCCGAAGTGTGCAACTGCTCCTGGCTGCGGTGAATGGAAGAGGCCAACAAAGAGAAATCCTGCCTACAAGGGAAAATGGAGTGCTCCACTTATTGATAACCCAGCTTACAAGGGTATTTGGAAGCCTCAAGAGATTCCGAATCCCAACTACTTTGAGCTGGATACACCTGACTTTGAGCCCATTGCTGCTATCGGGATTGAAATCTGGACCATGCAAGACGGTATCTTGTTTGACAATATCTTGATAGCTAAAGATGAGAAAGTTGCAACAACATACAGGGATACAAAATGGAAGCCTAAGTTTGAGGTCGAGAAGGAGAAACAGAAGGCTGAGGAGGCAGATTCTAGCACAGATGGACTTGCTGGCTTCCAGGTATCGAATTGTTCAGTCTCCATGTCCTTTGGGTTTTGACCTTGTGTTTCATTGTCTAACTTTTGATTTTAATTCTGCAGAAGAAGGTGTTTGACCTCTTATATCAGGTTGCAGAGATTCCTTTCCTAAGCGGGCACAGACAGAAGATTCTTGTAAGTCTAATATTTTCTGACATTTGTGGTATGAATAGACCCTGATATATGAACTTAATGCTGTAGGATGTCATTGAGAAGGCAGAAAAACAACCAAACCTCACAATTGGCATTCTCGTCTCCATTGTGGTTGTGATCTTCACAATTTTGTTAAAAATAATTTTTGGTGGCAAAAAGCCGGTGGTAAGTGTCTAGTGCAATCTTCTCATTCTCAACATGTTTACTTTTTTTTCCTTGCATTTATTTCGTAGTTTTCTTGAGCTTCTATGTGGTTAGAACTCGTCTCATTGTGTTTATAACTATGTGATGTAGGCGAATGTAGAACCAAGACCCACACCAGCTGCTGAGACTTCCAACAAGGAGGAGAGCAGCAGCGGAGAGAAAGCAGAAGAAGACGACAAGGAAACTACTGCTACTACTACTGCCCCTAAGAAGAGGTCACAAAGACGTGAAAACTGAAGACGTGATATTGGTTTGACTTGGGGCTGTCAGATATAAACTCTTGGTAAAACATGTGCTTAGTTGTTTTCCCTAGTTTGACTCTTGGCAATTCCTGCTTTTTGGCCTTGTTTTTGATCATGAGGAATGTATGAAGAGTGTAAATGGCATTTATCTATCATCAGGCCGCGTCCTTTCCTGCCTTGAAGATCTGCTTAGCTTTTTGCCTAAACTCATTTTACTTGGGAATTTTTTACGTGGAAGGATTAAGGATAAATATGGTTTCTCCATTCAATTTTGTTGGCTCTGATGACATATTTTGGCGTGAAAGCGTCATCAACCTTTATTGGTAGATGTAGTGTTGGAATTATACCTTCGGAAATTTGCTCATGGAATCGATGGACTTTGATAATTGTGAAGAAGAAACATATGCTAAGTCTTAAGAGCTGAGTTCGTTTCTGAGTTACAGAGGGTCCGTCTGTCAACTCGCTTTATAGCTTGTTCAAAGAATTCACTGCGCACACAGGTTCTTACTGTTAAAAACTAGATTCCCGAAGTACTAAAATACGCTACATTTTCCTACAACCAGCCACATATTAAATCGGTGTTTGTTTACTTGACTGGGATAGAATCTGAGGTTCGGAAGACTGGCATTGTTAAATGATGGTGACGAGCTGCAACAGCCAACAGGCTGCAACGGTATGAGAAAGAGAGAGGAGCATTCGGCAATGGCAGGAGGAAAGGGAAAAACTCTGAAGATGATGACATTTTATTATGATTCTATTATCTGCTAATTGGAAAGATACCGTAGGGCTGTGATCGAGAAGACGCCCAGAAGCTTTGAGCCATGAATGCATTATCACTAAGCCTCTAATTCTATTTTCAATAGATTTTTACCAAAGTTAATTAAAAATAAAATTAACTAATAATAAAATTAAACTGAACAAAAGAACTTTTTATGATTTTCACACGTTATGAAAATATGCCAAAACTAAACTGAAAAGCAAAATAAGAATTCAACTAAAATTTACTTCTTTACACGTCTCTGGGTGGACGCCATTTGTTGTCCTGAGCATTACTTAACCACATGCATTTCATAGATAAGCTTTTGGGGCTAAAAGAGCTATGGGCATGGCCAATTGCTCATATACAAATATAAGCAGAGGGAAGTCAATTCCGTTTATCATAACTCTACATCTCAGAACTGGAGCCGCTGGGCAGAAGTTCACCTTATTGTGAAGAAGTATGTGTTGAAAAAAAAATGTTCCTGGCCTACTTGGAAATCGATTGGTAGAGAAAAACAAAAGGCAACTGAAGACCTCACGCTGCAACACCTCTTTTGTTAATGATCATCACGCCTACTATAACTTAAAAAAAGCTCATCTGAAGACCACTACAGTTCTGATTTTTCTTAATTTAACCTCGTGTAGCAAAATGGTTAATTTATCGGCGACCACCAGTGGCCTTTCTCGACGCCGGAGGGGCCATGTCCTCATCATCAGACTGGATATCTCCGTACACCCACATCCCAAGTCTAGCAGACCTCGCTTCATCCTGGAACTTCTCTAAATTATCAAGGGCTACCTGCCTTTCCTTAGGGTCCCGCTTTCTCCTTTTCTCAATCCTAGCAAGTCCCTCCTGGAAAGTATCAGCAAAACTCATTATCAAACAACATAAAAAACAAGAAAACAAAAAGGAAGTCGTATCATAAATAATCTAATTAATCAACCAAATGACTATGAATGGAAATCATGTTGGAAACATAAAATAGTATAGGTCACAATAGGGTTATGTTTACCATACTGTACCAGCTGTATTTGACAAAAAACTGTACCGTGCCGGATATTTGTACGAAGGTACAGATACTATACAATTAAAATACCAAAAATGATGTGAACTACTCGCAGTATGGTATTTGCAATCTTGATTGCAATCTATGATTGTTTGTGAGTGCAATTAAATTATTCTAAGCTTTGAAATATTAAAGAAGAAGAAACAAATTCACATCAGGGGCTTAACTTTGGAACCAACTCTACATAACAAATCAAATATCTTGAAATTGTAGGTTTTACTTAAAAAAAATGATTAGATTCCTAGGTAGATATTCACAAGCTATAGTAAAAATGTTATGCCCAAAACGATGCATCATCTCTAGTCTATATTAGGATAACATGACGTAGAAGCAACATAACTCGTACCTGAATCATGGCAGCATTTATGCTAATCTCTGCATCCACAGCAACAAGAGTTACTACAGTGATGGGCCCAGTTCCTTGCCCTTTAACTTTCCCTCCGGAAAGATCCCTCTCCTCCGCCTTCGCTCTGAACTCTTTTGAAGTGCTCAACGTTTGAGCACTCAGATACTCCGCTGCTTCAGGACCACAATCCTCTTCCAAGTCTGGCACTTTGATATAAGCCAGGCTGCACAGCTGGGCGAGACCTGGGGAAGACGACACTGAAGGGTCAAGAGGCCGCAACCTACTGTATGGAACCTCCTCCTGGTTTCCGTAGTCGATGTAGAAGACTTCGAACTTGTCTTTCATGGACTCAACAGTGCCACGAGGTGAATTCACAATCTACATATCAGATTGCAAAAGCTCTTTTAGACCACTAACACATGCATGATATGCTAAATTTCACCTGGATGGAAAGAATTTTATAAAAGAGAAAGGAGTGGGTAGAGCACATCATGAAGACCTTCAAAACTTAACATCCCAGCTTGACAAATTACTACATATTACATAATACATACATAACAAATATCAGGGAATTCGTGAAGATACATGTATTAGCCAGGGTGAAAATCATTAGAGCATATAAAACCAGATTTGCATGAAACAAACTACAAAAATGAGCCTCACCATTGCTCGGTTCCATGAATTATCTGCACTAAACTGAGCAAGGACTATGTCACCCTTCTTAGGATTGAAAGCACCTATACCGGGAGCATCTTGTAGATTCAAGGATGCCAACTGCTTCTGAATAGATGCAACTTTCTGATCCCCAACTGTCTGGACATAAAATTTTCCACCGCCCAGGACTTCTGTAACTACTACCTGCAGAAGAATAACCTGTGTAAGCAAGAAGCATTACTTGAAAGCAGCACTCCCCGATCATATCTAAGAGACAACAACCTTTAGCACTTCTTTCTGTTTGCTTTCAACAACTGAACCATTAGAAACTTCCTCCCCTTCAACGTAATTCTCCCAAATCTGAAGAGAAAAGGAAAAATCATGATCAAAATAAGATGGAAATTCTTGTAGACAAACATATGACAGAAAATCACAGATCCTTGCTTCTTACTTTCAGCTTCTGTCTTTTGGCAGATTTCTCCGCTTGTTCAAGAAGATTAGCATCAGGGATTCTGTCAGTCCCAAAGGAGGTTTGCAGCTTTGCAAGGCCAGCTTCAAGAAGAGTCACTGCCACATTAGTCCTCGACTCCCACAAGGATCCCAAGAATGTTCCAGTTCTATCAACAGTTTCCACTTCAATCTGAATTGAAGATGAATTAATCAAAGAAAGGAAAATAATCCAACTGTAAAATGACATGGTTAAGGCTAAGATTAGTACCTCAACATCTCTCTGCATTATCTTTCGTCTCATGAATGCAATTGCTTCATCAGAATAAGGTTCATCACGGCCAGGGCATCTAACACCGGAAAATGAGAAGGCAATGCTGCATGTTTCCTTAGGACTCAACAGTTTGAAACGATGACCACTGAGGACATACTCCACCACAGCAGAACTCCTCCTACTCCGATGCAGAAATGGCAAGAAATCCCTGGCTTTCTTGACTGATGCCTAAAAAGAAGCATATTTGCTAAATAAAATGGACCACATAGATTGGAGCAAGTATGCAAAAAGGGTTGCTGTACTAACTGTTGTAAGGTCTGTTATATGCATGACCGGAGGATCCTTGGCAGAATGAATCCCTTTCTTCCCAGAAACAGCCCGTGATTCAGCAGCAAGAAGGGCATCATAAAAGTTTGATCTCTCCTCAAAGTCCCTATGTCTAATTACAGTGCCAAAGCCACGGGAAACTACAAGCTCAGCCACATTAATCCCTTGCTGAGCACCAGCAGTTGACAGTGCTGGTGAAGTCTCATCTGCATCACCCTTGGTAGCTGAAGAGAGGAAGACTGAACCAAAATCCATCACTCTCGAGTCTCCAGGCCCAGTTGCAACTGTAGGTCCATCTCCCATTGTGACCTTCCTGGAATACTCCATTTGGACACTTACCTGAGAAACAAATAAGATTAACATCTTAACATAATAATAATGATTATTATCAAGGTTAAGTAAAGCAGCTACAGCTTCATACTTGTCGGCCAATAAGGCGTGTTCTCAAGAATTCTTTGGCTTCGCGGGCATAGGGAGCAGGTTTTTCATCTCTGCGAGGATTGCCCACTTTTGGACACCTAATGCTTGAAAGATTTACTCTCCTCTCTGCCAAAGGACTGCCAAATGGCACAGAATCATCAGCTACGATGATGCAGTCACCACTTACAACCTCCACCACCTGAAATATAGCCAAACTTAGTTGAGACAATATTCAAGCAAAGAGGCTAAAATCACATCAAGAATTTGACAAATCACAACCTTTCCAGTGAAATTCTGGTCATGAATTGCCTTCGAGTTTGTTGCTGGCGGCACATAATTTGTCCAGATTTTCAGGCGACTTTTCTTGGCCTCAAGCTCTGCAGCCTTCAGCCGACGCTTGGCATCTTCTTCCATCATGTTTGCACTCCATTCAACAAATTTAGCTAAACCCTACATTCAGAAAATTGGAGGCAGAAACAGAGAAATTCAGAATCCTTATACATATGTCGATATTGATTCTTGCTTAATGTAAGCAAAAGCTAAAATGCCAATTCTCTAAGTAATACAATATGTTTCCGGGGTTATAGATTTTAAACCATACCCATCACTGATATCAGCTAACAGCAACAGTCATTGTGTTAGAATTCAGCCACAACCCATAGTTCAGTCCAAGCCCATCCAAACCTACATTCGTAGGGGCAAGATGGGGA
>JANSVA010000006.1:41065793-41090976 GCA_025504915.1 Erythroxylum reticulatum
TATTTTTTCCAGGAGGACTACTGCTGTAATTCTTCCTAATACGTAAATAATACAATCTCTGAAAGGTTTACCTATCACATTGTCATAAAGCAACAATACTTATCGCACTCACATTTTCAACAAGTTCCATTGACAGGTCATTCACTGTATCCCCTCGTGGATAATATACTGAACCAATCAAATTGCTGAATTTATCAACACCTTCCAGGACAATTCGAACCTACAAACCAAAACCAAAACCAAAACTCAAAGTTAGCTTATACTAAAAACATTCATGGCTATATTATAAATCATAATGCATCATTTGATTTACCTCTCTGTTCAAAACACGAAGCTCTGTAAAATGTTTGGCCTCCATACCAAATGGATCAGGACCAACTTCAGCAGCTGTTGTTGAGGCTGCAAGTCTCTGTGCAGATGTTAAAGGCACATGCGGTTCAGAGACATCACCATTTGTTTCTTCAGATGTGATCTCTCTTTCAGCAACAGTTTCTGCTGCTGCTCTTCTACCCATTGATGGGGACTAATTTGAACAAAATAAAATAACATATATTTATAAATATTTCATAAAAATGTTCATAAACAAGAGCAAGAAAAAAAAAACTCAATCGCGGGTTCAATCCTCATAACAAGGAAATGCACATACCTGAATTCCTGCAACAAAAACTTGGACAAACTGAAAGTCTGGCAGTAAATACACACGTACGGTACTGCCATCACGAACTTGTTCGACAATGCCTTGCATTGGTCTGCCCTTGTTTGCCGCTAGAAGACCCATGGCGTCCAAGTTACTTGGGTCCCCGATGGCGGAGGGAGGCAGATTTCTGATGGATGCCTCAGTAGCACCTGGTGTCTACAGCCAGAAATACAAGAATTCAACACTTGGAAGACATTACATTAAAAGAAAAACATGTCTCTTTATCAACTTTATGAAATCAGAAAATGATTGCTTCATATTAAGTTTTGAATCATCCGCTTCAGTTAGGATCAAGATGCTTCAAGCGCTACCTCCAGTTTCCAGTTGAGTATGAAATGAGTATGAAATTGAATGCAACATAAAATCAATTTTACATAAGCCAAGACTTATATATGTCATCACACACATGTTGCAAATTTTTCCTGGACCTAATGACAATACCATACAAAAGTTTCCTTCAAATGATGAAATATCTAGAGTGCTGTTTTTAACAGTCATATACAAAACTGCTCCTCCTCATCTCCAGTTATCAACCTCTGTTCTATGATTACTGTAAGAAGTGAATCAGAATAGAGAAATGAACTACGCAGTTATGACTGATGAGTAAGTATTATTTTTTCAAATACCATGCTAAATATATTTCTTTTCATATAAACATCCATGAATTAATTCCTACATCAAATCACTGTATCTGTGCAAATGATATGAGTTCATTTACAGTGCATGAGAAGAGCACAAAACCAATAATAAAAATAGTTATGTATTACCTAGAAAAGGGTTTTAAAGAAGTAAGCACAAGATTGCCATTGAGAGGGTACCGTTTGCAGTGAAAGGGGAGAAGTAGTGACGAAATAAACAAGAGATTGAGAGAAGCTAACCTTGCTCCATCGACCCAGACCCTGTTGCTTAGCTTGTTCTTCAAGTTGGAGCAAGTCGGCAAGGAAAGGACTAGCTTCCCCTTTCTGCTGACCTTGTTCCCTCACCTAAGTGGATAAATGATCAATATAGGCAAGGGAAATGAAAATTATATATTAAGATTCTTTCCAAGCAAATAAAAGGTAACCTTTGCCCAGCCTTCAGAAACAACAAGCACAGCAACATTCTTGTCACCAAGAAATACTGAACCGAATTCTCGACCAATAGATGGCACAGAATAATCCACCCTGAAAGTTACTTCCTGTAGAAAAAGTTTAGCAGTCGCATTATATAGTCCAACATAATTAATGAACAGTTTAAAAAAAGATTATCTAGCAAAGAAAAGCTAACAGAAGAAGAAGAATTTGACCTGTCCAATGCAGAGCTTCCTCAAGAACTCTCTGCTTTCCCACGCAAATGCCTCATCAACTCCACCTCTACGAGCCTAGGAGTAAAGATTTAAAGTCAAGACATTAAACTGTCAGCTGAAAATCCTCCCTAGCATTAGTGACATTCTTAATCCTCTTTTGATAGTTTGTAAGTTCTTGCATGCAATATCTTTGGTAACTCTCATACTACATACATTTAAACTTGCAATACACCGACATTGATACATGTATATGTGATGAAAACAGTTTGAAATAACGCCACCGAACTTCAAGCTCATCAACATAGCACCCCAACCTAGTTTGTCATTCATCCATCTACTCAAACGGATCATACATAAACATGCAACTAAAGCAAAACAAAGACTTCAATCGCTAACAAATTCGCAAATCAGAGCAGTAAGTAAACAATAAAAAATATTAACAAAAATAACAAACGGGAATAATCTTTTACCAGTCTTGGAGCGATAAGAGATGATAAAGTGATGGTCTTTTCTGCCGGCAGCCCAGCCTTGTTGTTGGTCATAGCCATAATCACCAAGCAATCCCCTGAGGGAACAGCTTTCACTCTTCCTCTGTACCATCCTGTGGCTCCAGCTGTTGAAGTTGCCATTTCAACAGCTAAGATCTGAAGACATAGCAGATTATTATGCATCAACAAAACCCACTGAGAACGGAAAAAAAAAAAGTCAACAAACTCCAAATAGAGCTATTCAATCACATTCATATTCATACAATACACAAAACTGCAAACTTTCATCGACTCGACAGTGTCATCCTCCGTACAGCCAATTCAGTCCCAAAAAGAAACAGAAAACAGTTACATGCAATAGCAAAAAAGTTGATACAAACAACTAAAAAAACAGAAAAATCCAAAATTTCGATCACTACGCATGAGCAACTCCAGATCGGCAACATCGAACTCATCGAAGCTCAAAACGAACAGACAAAAACGATTAAAAAACACAAAACCTGATCCGAGCAACAGCTCAAACAAACACAATCTATCACTCACTCGATCAGACCAATCACAACATCATTACATCAACTTATAAAACAACAACCGTTATCAAAAAGCATACCAAACGAAAAATTTAGCTCAAATGAAGAGCTAGAAACCTGCATTAACACGCACAAAATACAATGACGGAGAACAACAGAAAGCGATCTGTTGAATTGAAGAATTGCGTTTACCTAGATCTCTCAATCGTGCAGAAAATTTTCAGTCTACAAGACGGCGGATCAAAACACGCAGATGGAGAAAGAGAGAGAGCGAGGGGCAATATAAATGGCGGATAGAGAGGAGTTGGCAGCGAAAGGTACCCTTCACGTTTGGAAAAATAACTAGAATTGCCATTATAAAGATATAATTTTCTTAACGATACGTACGTTCATATATTTATTTAGGTTGGCGAAATCTATGGGAAGTTGGATATGGATTGCTAAATGCCCGATCTGTCCCTCTATTTGTCTGTTATCATCTTCTGTTACAGTTACCACATCACCTAACCCCTTTGAAAACATTTAGTAGGGTCCACAGGACTGTGGTGCCACGTTGTTTGAGAGAAAGCGGAGATTTTAATTTAGTAATTATTAACGGTAGAAGTACATATGTTTCACAGATAAGTTAGAACGGTTAGGAAGTAATTTTTAAATCTATGAAATAGTATAAAATTTTTTTAAAAAATTATAAAATAATTTAATATCATATTATACAGTTATACTATATATTTTTAACCTTATCTTTAAAAATTAAAATAATAAATAATGATCAAAATTAATATAAAATAATAATAATTTTTAAATATTTCACGTATAAATAATAACCAAAATTTATATAAAAAAACAACCATTGTCATACAAATATAAAATTAAGAACAATATAAAATATTTAAAATATTACAATTTTAATTTTCATTATATAATAAATAATAATTACACCAAAACATCTAATAAAAGGAATAATAAATATCCTTAATTCTCAAATAATTATAATTTATAACAAGAGTTTGCGATAAGGAAACAACCAAATATAATTGAAACATGAAACAAAAATATATATTATTCAATTTACTATCAATTAAATATATTATATATATTAATTAATTAAAATTAATTATTACTAAAATTATAAATATAATAATTTAATTTAATTTATAAAAATTAATTTAATAATTATTAATAAATATAATTAAATTTAAAAATATTTTTAAAATATATATTTCAAATAACCTTTTTATTTAGTAATTAAAAATATATAAAATAAATATTAAAAATCACAATAAATGTTTAAATAAATAACAAATTAAAAAAGCTTCGAAAAAAAGAAATAAAGCACTTGACAAATTGATTGATGATGAAGTGTGTAACCCTCCCCAAGACTCTGCTTTAAACTAAATGCCTCTTTGTTTAGCTTGTGAAGAGTAAACAAGTATTTTTTTTAACCACAAAAGTTGTTTTTAAAAAAGTTGAGTATTTAGCTGTAAAATTCAAAATCACTTTTTTTATAAAAATAGCTTTTTTAAAAGTTAAAATACAATTTTTTTTAGAAGCTCAAATTTGGAGCTTTTCAAAAAAGTACATTTTCAGATAAATTTTTAGATCAATTAATGAGCTTATTTTTTAGTCCCTTTTATCTTTATGTTTTACACATAATTTCCACAATATTTACAAATACATCTACAGGTTTATTTTGAGATTTATATAATATTATTTGACTTTTTTATATGTCTTAATATTTATTTTTAATATTAGTTTTATTTATATTATAATCTATATAAAAAATTTGGTTAAATATACTTTTATTTATGTTTTATATGGTTTAAAATTATATAATAATTAATATATTGTGCTTTGCATACTGTTTAATATATTTTAAATAATATTGATATGCCTAAATAATTTTTATTATAAAATAAAATATAGTTAAAATTAAAAATATTTTTTATTTTTATATTGCCAAAGTAAAAAGCTCTTTTAAAAAAGCTATTTTTTAAATAACAGTCAAATAGTCAACTAACTTCTTAGAAAAGCTCATTTTAGAAAAGTTCAATTGACAAAAATTCTACTGACAAAAACTCAACTTATATAAACACATCCAAATAAGCACTAATTCAAGTGGCAATGATGAACTTGCCAATTTATTGAATATTAAGTGCCCTTAAACCATGAATCTGCTCTACAGGCGGAATAATCTCGGTGGTATCACTACTGTGGTTGGATCCGGTATCGTGTCATTCGGTCCCAAATTGTCAATTGGGGGGCGTTGCTTATGGTGATCAGTGACTGATTGGTAAGCCATTGCTAATGCAAGAGCCTGCAAGTAGTAAAAAGAGGGTTATACCATTAGGATTGTAACCAACAGTTCCAATTCTGAAACATAAAGCTAGAAGCATTCTACATTGGATGCCAACTCTTCTCACTTACAATGTGGTCATGCCTCGGTGGAGCATAGATTCCGGTGGTGATGGTGGTTCTTCTCCGAGTACCACCAGGAGGCGGATTAGTTATGCTTTTGAATCCAGTTGGAACAACTATTACAGGCAGACCTACAAGATTTCCCAGGCAAACTCTCTCCCAGTCTGTTGCATTGGCAATGAACGCATCGACGTAGAAACTTTGTTTGACTTCCCTGATCAGTTTTCCCCGTGCTCTCTGTGCCTGTAAATGAACAAGATCATCACATTTATACATATCTAGGAATGCAACACCATCAAGTTGGTTAGTCTGTTGCAGGAAAATGATATTTGCCTATTATACTTGTTCTATTCCACCTTCTGTATCACTTAGCTCTACTGAAACGTATGAAGTAAAAGCATTATACTTGTCAAGAAAAGTAGCAGAATCAACAAGGCATGTACTGGACCTGGACATAATCTACTGCTGGAATTACACGTGCACGACGCAATTCAGTAGGCCATTGCTCTTGTGCTTCATAAACATCATCCTGCCTGGTACGTTGCCACTCATCGAAATGAGCCAATACATCAACATCCATCGTAAAATTTAGAATACCCTGGACCGAGTCGACAGAGTAATTCAGTTTGAAAGGAACCATATTAACTCCCTTTGACTTGAGCACCTCTACCACCTGTCATCGACATGCCATTCAGTTTTCGATGTTATTTAAATTCACTATCTCTTGTAAATAAATCAATTTTCTCTGATAACCTCCATTTCAGCATCATCCATATATCCCACTGTAAGTCTTTTGATGTCAACAGAAAATGGATCCTCAAATGGAATGTTTCTTGATGATGGATCATCTGGATCCTCTCCACGAATAATATCTAGAACAATTGAACAATCTGCAGCAGTTCTGCAGAAAGGGCCAAGTTTATCCTGTCAAACAAATGTTACTTTGGTTTGTCAGTTTACTACCCTCAAAAGGAGAAGTTATGGAATGTTAACATAATAAAAATAATCACCAGGCTTTCTGATAGGCTCATCACACCAGTTCGACCAACGGTACCAAAAGTTGGACGCAATGCTGTCACCCCACATCGAGCTGCTGGATATGTAATGGAGCCAGCTGTTTCTGAACCAATAGCAAATGGAACTAAACCTGCAGCAATAATAAACTAATTTCTCAGCAGAGGAATGGATCCATGAAATCCTAAGCTTTGGCAACTGTGGCAACTCGGTATAATTATGCATAAATTTGGATGCCCTTTGACTTAAACATGATGTTGTAAACTTTAGAAAAGTTTGAGACACACCAAAATAGCAAAAGATGTATCATACATGTAGAAGATCAATATCAAGATTATACCAGCTGATGTGCTAGCACCAGGCCCTGCTGAGGAACCGGTAGAAAATTCCTCAATGTTCCAAGGATTTCTAGTTCTACCCCCGAACCAGATGTCATCGTATGCTAGTGATCCAGAAACAAGCTTTGCAACAAGCACTGCCCCGGCAGACTTTAACCTGTATGTGAGCACAGAGTAACTACACAATATGCAGCTTATAATCTGACTGACTGGAACGAAATTGCTCCTATGTATATACTAGACCTTTTGTAAACCCATGATTCAATGTCAAGAATTTGATTTTTAAAACTTCTCGAACCCCAAGTTGTCTTGTAACCAGGGACTGCTATAATGTCCTTCAATCCGTAAGGAATCCCATGGAGAGGTCCTACAAGATGAAGCCAATACTCAACAATATGAAGCAGTAAGTTAGAGTGACCTGAAATCTCATCTCTCCTAACAGTTCAATGAGTAAACAAAGAAACATGCTCCATTTAACAATAACATCCCATCTTAGCACATTGCATCTGATTAATGATGGCTTAAAAGATAATAACTTGACAAATCATGCCAAAATTTGACCTGATCCCATTTTTACAAAATGGAAGATAAGATATGTACCCAAATGAACTCCTTTAGCAAGCAATTCATCAGCTTCTTTTGCTTGTTCATAGGCTAATTCATCAGTAAGAGTGACCACAGCTTCAAGAACATGATTAAACCTGTCATTGTTCAAGGATTGCTTCATTACTTTATTAGTAACTTGAAAAAATTGGGATCTACAATTTCCAGTTTTCTTTTTTCACCTTACCTCTTCAATCTCTGAAGAAAAATCCGTGTGAGTTCTTGAGAAGTAATTTGCTTTGTCCTAATCAGTTCCCCTAATTCAAGAATCTGAATAAAAAACCAACAAAACCCACAACTTACATGAGAACAAAGACGTGTGAGATTTAACTTATAGCAATATAAATTCACTTACACTCATAAAGGCAATATCTTCTTCATCTTTAGGCTTCTTTACACCAGAGAGGGTAGGATAGCTAAATCTTTCACTAGCATTTTTCATGCTTTTCTTGGTCCACTCTGGATCAAAAGTTAAACAAGATGGGTTATGCAACCCTCCATTCTCCTTAGCAACTAACTTCCGGTTAGCTTTTATGATAGGTATATTAAATTCTTTTGCACCCTTTGCAATCTCCTGCACCTAAACACAATTCCTTGGTAAGCTCAAAAGATGACTTGGAATTTCATTGCAGTCACAGGCACTCTATCTTCACTGTTTAGTTTCACTCACCTCAGTGTCATTAAAGAAGTTTGCGTCGAAGATTTCAAACCCGCATCTAAGCTTTGAAGCTTTCTTGATCTTCTCTGAGCATTTCTGGTTTCCCTCAATGCCCTGGTTAAAGAAACATGAGTAAAATCCTTAAGACATAATCTAACAATACTATACATATCTTTCTTCCAATCTCGTCGTACTTATGATCGTTAATATCATTTACCTGCGCATGAAACTTACGGGATTTAACCACAATTCTCTCCAAGAAATTTTTTACAGGTCTCATCAGTTTTGACCATTGTTAGGGTAGAATATCGATGAAGAAAAAGAAAGATGCATTACCAATCTGGAACCCAAAAAAAAAAAGGCTTCGAGCTTCAAGAACACCATAGTGTAATCAAAACTTGGGAATGAAAAAAATGGGCTGTCACTGGACAGTAAGATTTATCACATGAACAAACTTTGAGCATTGAAAACAATGATGAGAAAGAATCCTAATGGAACTTCTGGGTAGTCACTGCCCTTCTTCACAATCTCATACACTAGCTTCAAACAGAAAATCAGATATAGAAAAAGGGTTTTCCAGTCTCTAACATAGATTATAAGATTTTCTAACTCAATTCAACTGAACCAACAATGAATTAAAGCAAGAAAGTGAATATGAAACTGATTATAGAGCTAGTTCTCACTAAAATCTGGCGACTTGTGATCATGAACAACAGATAAACTAAAGGCAAATCGAAAACACCTAAAAGAAAGGAGAAAAAGAAAGAGAAGTACTACCATGGTTGCATTCTTCTGGACCAGAACACGATGAGATGGTAATACTGAACTTGGCCATTTGATGGATGGGTCATCCTCGGACTCGCAAACTACGGTACACCAAGCTAAAAGAGCTGGGCATAAGAGCAAAAGGACGAGACAACTCAGGAAACGTGTCAAAGCAACAGGAAGGGAAGGACAGAAGTCAAGTGACATAGTCGCCACGTTTTCTCGGATGGGTGTTTCGGTGTCTTGCTTCTGGTTTCGTAAATAGCTAGGTAGAGATGATGTACCATGAACAGAAACACTTTGCTCTGAAATAGAGAAACATGTTATTCTAACTTCTAACAGTGTCACAATGTCAACTCAAAAAACCAAGACTTTGAATACGAATTTCTATCCACAAAAGACAAACTTCGTTGACTTTGATTGCCCATGTCATGTTGAACTCTTATTTACCTGATTTGCTCTCACAGATTGGGAAAAATTGCGAAACTTGCCCCAAATCCATGGTCTGATAATCTATATTCTCGCATCTAAATCCAACGGCAGATGGCGTTAGTGACAAGTATCGTTTTGTCTTTCACTATGATCCATCCATTGATAGCGTTACATTGCTCCTCTGCTTTTTCTTTTCTCTCAATGCACATTACGCAACATAAGCACCTTTTAATCTTTTATAGCTTTTCTTGGTTCTCTGTAATAAAACCAACATGTACAGTTGGCTCTTGTCAGATTAGAACCACTAGTACAGGATGATGAGTCTGGCCTGAAAAGCTCGAACAGAAATTCTCTGATTGGGGAAGAGGTAATGAAACTCTTTTATCCTATGTGTAATGGCTTTTAAGGTTTCTGGGTTATCATAAGACTTGGGAACTGGGATTCCATCTTTGTGTAACCTTTTCTTTTGGTCTTTTGTTCTACTCTCCGAGGATAGAACCCTGTTTGAGGTGTTTTGCTTCTCTGATACTTTTTCTTTTTCATGTGCTTTTAGTTTTTTGACTGGACATTGAGGAGTGAAACTGACACCTGTTGTAGTTTGTTGAACGTTTTCCTCCGTTTACATGGGGATTGCTAGTGAAATTTTTGGATTTGATGACTAATGCTATTCCCATAAAATATTTTTGTTATTCTTTGGAGGTCAGGGGAAGTTCTTGGCTTTCTGGTGTTTTAATAAGGTACCATATTATCTACCGCGTAGATAGGTGTTTTCTCAAGCTTTCGTAGAACAGAAATGGTCATGCTTAAGATCCCCGCACATCAAGTTGCAGGTCACCAAGCCTGTAAGGGACAGCTTGGCCCTCTCATCGATGATTCAGGGCGCTTCTACAAGCCTTTTCAAAGTGATGAGCGAGGCTCTGTAGAGGTCGCTTTCTATACAAGCATCTCTTCCAATACAAGACTTCCGAATCACATCCACAAGTTCTTTCCTACCTTTTATGGGACTCAGCTTTTAGAAGCATCTGATGGATCTGGCCTCCTCCCACACATTGTACTGGAGGATCTTGTTTCGAATTTCTCACGTCCATCGATCATGGACATTAAGGTTGGTTCAAGAACATGGTATTCTGAGGCTTCTGAGGACTATATCCAACGGTGTTTTAAGAAAGATAGAGAAACCAGCAGCCTTTCATTGGGTTTTAGGATATCCGGGTTGCAAGTATATGGAAACAATGGCTCGGAATTATGGAAGCCTGAGAAGAAAAGTGTTCAGAATCTTACTGCAGGTGAGGTTAGATTGATCCTGAGAAAATTTGTCTCTTCTACATCACCAACTGACTCAAAATCAGACCCGGATTGCTCTTTCGCATTCAGTGTTTTCGGTGGTTCTACAGGGATTTTGGCTCAACTATTGGAACTAAAAGCGTGGTTTGAGGATCAAACCATGTACCACTTCAATTCTTGTTCAGTTCTTATAGTGTATGATAAGGATTTAGTAGTCAAAGAAGGGACTCTTGGTGCTGAACTCAAACTTATAGACTTTGCCCATAATGTGGGAGGCAAAGGTGTTATTGACCATAACTTTTTGGGTGGACTTTGCTCTTTGATAAAGTTCATCTCCGAGATTCTTACCAGTTCTGATGAGTACTCATATAAAGTCTGTTCGCGCAACTCCGACATGAACGGCCTTTGTGCTTAAGACTGCAATTGAAGATGAACCGGAAATAATCTCTCTACTGTGTCGGATTAATGTTGTGTACTATTAAATCTTTTCGGACTCTCTTTTATTAGAAAATTTCGAACTGAGTGTCGTGATGACGAGAAGTGCAAATGAAGATCAATCTTTATATTGTTCTCTGTTTGGTGGACTTTATGGCACAATGCAGAAGATTAGAGTTGAGTTCAGTAGTTATTTCGAAATGTGAATTACAGTGTTCATTCTTACTAAAGGATGGCCTCCAGATTCTCAATAGGTGCTTATTTGGATAGACTTTTGAAAAGTTAATAAATACTTTTCTCTGCTATAAATATTTTTTTTAAAAATAGTGTTTAGCTACAAAATAAAAAGTAAATTTTTAATACATATAACTTTTTTTACAGTTAAAATATAATTTTTAAAGATGTTTAGATTTGAAATTTTCAAAAAAACCTTTCAAATAGTTTTTTTCGGGTAAAATTTTTATATTAATTAATAAGCTTATATTTAGCCTCTTTTATTCTTATGTTTTACATATAATTCTTACAATATTTATAAACTCATCTTCACGGTTATCTTACAAATTCAACTTGCGTAGTTGTTTTATTACATAATTAATTATTTACCCAATTCGAATATTTATTTTGAGATTTATATAATATTATTTGACTTTTTATATATTTTAATATTTATTTTTGATATTAGTTTTACTTGTATTATAATCTATATAAAAATTTTGGTTAGATATGTTTTTATTTTTATTTCATATGATTTAACATTATATAATAATTAATATATTGTAATTTGTATATTATTTAATATATTTTAAATAATATTTATATGTATAAATAATTTTTATTACAAAATAAAATATAGTTAAAATTAAAAATACTTTTAATTTTTATATCATCAAACAATTTATTGTATAAATATCTTCCAAAAAAGCTATTTATTAAATAATAGTCTAACAATCAAGGAATCTTAGAAAAAAATTTGACTAACAAAAGCTATTCTATATAAGCCCAACTAAGAGGAACTAGTGGTTGTAAACTTTATTTCTTAAATCTATTTGAAGCACTATTGTTTTGCACTCGTTCTTCTAACTTCGATAGACTTCAAAGTTGTCCCAGTTATAACAATTCAAAGTTCTGATCTTCGCCATTATTTGGCATGGACAACAGTGTACACTGAAGGAGTGATGCAAAAGGCAGCATTTTCTCTGCATGTTTTGATGGTTACGAATGTAGTACTTGAAGAATTATAGTTCCACTGTATATTGTTCAGGTACAAGAGATGAGATCATGCAGAATAAAATGAGGAGGAAGACTGTAGGCCTCTCCGGCAGGATCCGGTAAGCGTACAAATTACACGGATTATACGAGTATTAGCTTCAGGTTAGAGGATCTTATCTGTTGTAGAATGAATGTTAAGAGCATGTGTAATTCTTCAATTTGATCCTGATTAGAGATGCTTGTTCTTTAATTTACCATTAAAAAGTCCAAAAAGGTAATGAGTTTCATTCATTAGCAACACTTGCTTTCCTGATGTGGCAAGTAAAGGCTGTAATTAGGCTTTAGAAAAAGCTACCTATGTTTTTCAAAAGGTAACTATCAGCAGTGAACAAATGAAGGAGAACCAGCAGACTTCCTGTTGTCTTTCTTCCAAGCAATGCACTCCTTGCAAGATAATTCACACGAGATCAAGTAGTAAAATCCAAGCCTCCAAGTTAACTTCCATTTCTTGCAACCTTCGAAGTTGGCATATAAAACGAACTCGAAACCATTCTTAAACTTTGCAAGATTCAGAGTAAGATGAAGACCTTCCTTCTCTTTAGTATCATTGTATGCAACTGTGCCTTAATCTGCCTGGCAGATTGTGATAACCTTCAGGACCTTTGTCCGACTGCTACAACAGGAACACAAGCTGTCTTTATCAACGGTTTCACTTGTAAAACTCCAGCCAATGCCACAGCCTCTGATTTCAGGTCATCGAAACTTAGTCATCCCGGTGACACCGACAACTTTCTACGTTCGTCAGTGACCATTGCCACAGCTGCAGATTTCCTTGGCCTGAACACTCTTGGCCTCTCGGTTGCAAGGACTGACCTTGATGTGGATGGCATAGTGATGCCTCATTCTCATCCAAGAGCTTCAGAGGTGTTTTTTGTTAGTAAAGGGATTGTTTTTGCAGGCTTTATCGACACCAAAAACCAACCTTTTCAGAAATTTCTCAAGGAAGGAGAAGTTTTCGTGTTCCCAAGAGGTCTGCTGCACTTTTGCTTGAATGCTGGCTATGAAGCTGCAGTGGCTTTCTCAGTACTTAACAGTCAGAATCCAGGGGTTGTGAATATCGCTGATGCCATGTTTGGTATTGATCAAGAGGGTATGCATAGACTAGTGAAGAACCTTAAAAACCTTCCTTCCATGGAAGGTTATGGTATGCAGGAACCGAATCTTCCATCGTTTGAACTTCCTATAAAACAACTGTTCAACCTACAGAAAGTGGCAAAAGGTACGTGAAAGCTTCCTATAGTTATCATCGTCACACCCAATCTGAAGTGCGCAGTAAAAGCTTCCTATAGTGTTTGTTGGTATTTAGCAGATGAAAGGCTACTCATTATGTGATCATATTCTGCACTTTAAATTGAACAAAATACTATAGATTGCATGTCATAGCCGCTCTACCCGGGATCAAAGATGGCATTGGGCCAAGCAAGCCCGAGCTCGGTCCAAAAATTAATACTTAAACTTAGGTTTGATTCAAAACTTAAATGGATTGGAGACACAAGGTTCAAGTCCAAGCTTGATCGGCCTTGACCAACTCAAAGTTCGATTGAGCTTAGGTCTAGTTTGAATATTTTTAATTTAAAATCAAAAAATGAAAAAGATATTATTTAAATTTTCAATTTTCAAATCAGATTAAAACGAACAACTTAAAATTGAATTCGACCAATGCCTAAAAATTAAAAAGAAAAAAATTAGGATCCAATTTGAAGTCCGATCAACTAAAATCAACTTGTTACATTCGAGTAGGACTAAATCGAACCAACTCCATCCTAAGTCCCAATAACATGCCTACCAATGATCATCCATTTGGTTTTCTTTTCTTTTTATAAGACATATATCTCCATCAAACTTATCAATGCTTTTTAGAATGTTTGACAAATTAGTTAAATTGAAGGTGAATTTAACATTATCAAGTCATATTTGATTTTGAAAGAGCTATTTTACAAAAAGAAACGAAGCCATGGTATACTTAAATATTTTCAGTTTCACAAATCACGTTAGTTAAAGTAGTGGCTCCATGTATATAGGAACTAACTCAGTTGTAAATATGTATACATATGTACATGTATTTGACTGAAGATAGAGCATTATCAATAAAATATTTTTTGCCTTCACTTCTCTTTATGGTATCAAAGCAAAATTGTCGTTAGAGCAATATTTCTTCACAAATACATCTTAATGGCAACACCTACCTCCAAATCCTCCTCATCTTCTGAACCAACAGTTGTTATCTCCTCTATTGCCAATAATCCTTCTCCTAACAAAGGCCTCATTTCAATCAACATAACCACTCAAATTCCATTTAAACTATCTTGAGGTGGCAATTATGCTTCTTGAGGATCTCAATTCTCTAACCTTCTTTTTAGCTGTGACTTATTAAGCTATATTGATGGTACTCATCAATGTCCACCTGAACCTACAAACCAAGATAATTCAATACCAGATTCAAACACTATTCTTGCAAGAAAATTATGGCTACGGCAAGATCGACTTATACTACAAGCTGTTTAAGCCTCATTGGCTGGTACTATTGCTCCACTAATCTTAACCTGTCAAACCTCCTCTAAAGCTTGGACAAAGCTTGAACTCACGTTTGCCAATCATTCCAATACCAGAATGCTCACTCCTCTATCAACACTAATTCAAACTACACAAGGAGGACTCTCTATTGCTTGACCTTAATAGGCCACCCTCTAAGCAATGCAAAGGTAGTTGCACATACGTTGAATGGATTAAGCAGTGATTATAAAGAGATTAATGTTGCAATCCGAGCATTAGAGATAGCCATGACTTTTGAAGAACTCTAAGATAAACTCCTTGATCATGAGATGTTCTTCAAACGGGAAGAAGGTAAGAAAGTTACAACTCCCTAGCCCAATATACCCTAAGATCTTTCAACCAAAAACCACGTTAGTGCAATGCTAAGGGCAATCGTGGGTCCAACACTCAACCAAAATCTTCTTCACAAAACAAGACGACTTACACTAACACACGTCCTCCATACGCCAATACCTACCCACCTTATAATTATAACCCATATATTAACTCTTCAATTCCTTCTTCATGGCGTCCCAATCATTCCTCCACTTAATATCTAATTTGTCAGCTCTGTAACAAAGTAAGACATACAACAAAATTTTGCAAATCTTGTCCAAAGCCATTTTCTTCTCCAAGTTGGCCTCAAGCAAATGTCACCAATTCTGAGGTTAATAGTAAACGCAACTCCTGGATAGTTGATTCAAGCTCTTCCCATCACATTACATCAGACCTTAACAATCTCTCGGTCCATTTCAAATATGAAAGCAACGAAGGCATCATGGTAGGAGATGGTAATGTCATTCCAATCACACATATATGCTCAGCTTATATACAATCTCTTGGTCCATTCCGAATATGAAGGCAACGAAGACATCATGGTGGGAGATGGTAATGTCATTCCAATCCCACATTTATACTCAACTTCTATACCCTCCTTTAACAATTTTTTTCAGTTGCACAATGTGTTATGGTCACCACAAATTTCAAATAATCTTTTGTCTATCTCTAAATTTTGTAAGACTAACTCTACTTCCATTAAATTTTTTTCAAACTTTTTCCTTGTCAAGGATTTGAATATGAGTTCATCCTTGGTTCGCGGATAGAATAAAAACAATGTTTATGAATGGCCTATCCAGTCAACTCCCACTCCTGTCACTTCTCTCCACACTTCAACCATCATTACTCCGAACATTTGGCACCAGAGGCTAGGCCATCCGTCTTACAACCTTCTATGCAAGTTTCCTATCAAGATTTCTATCTTAAAAATTAGCTCTGGTTCAAATCACTGCGATGATTGTCTTAGTAACAAAAGCCATAGGCTTTCTTTTGGCACAAATTCTATTCAATGTAACTTAACTATTGAAGTTGTATACACAGACATTTGTAGTCCCAGTCTTTCTCCCTGCTTTGATAACTTCATATATTATGTTATTTTTGTGGATTATTACACCAAGTACAGTTGTCTTTATCCACTTAAACAAAAGTCTCATATCAATAATGTCTTTATAAAGTTCAAAACTCTCGATGAAAAATTTTTCAGGTATAAATAAAGACAATATACTCATATGGAGGTCGTGAATATGTAGGGCTCTCTCATATTTTAGCAACTCATGGGATTCAGCACTTACAGTCACCACCGTACACTCCACAAATCATTGGCACAGTTGAAAGGAAACATTGACATGTTGTCAAAACTGGACTCATCCTTCTTCAACATTCATCATTACCTCTTAAATATTGGACCGTAACATTTCAAATAGCACTTTCGCCCTTATACCACTTCCAAGTTACACCCACGCTCTAAAGACTGTGTCTTTCTCGTATACTCGAATCAACAAAATTCATATCTTTGTCACGACCCATCAACCTCCACCATTTATGTGAGCCGACATGTTGTCTTTTTGGAAACTATATTCCCATTCAAATATACAGATGATAAGAGTTCAAAGCAAACACCACATGATAGATCCCAATCACTACCAAACTCCATCTAACCACACAATCTTTCCATACCCGATATTGACCATGAACAAACCAATCCTTCAACATTACCATCTCCACCTATCATTCATCAACAAAGTTCGTAATTAAAAGAAAAACTATCCTTTACGCTACCTAAAACTCCAACATACATATCTTCACCTATATACTCTCCTTTATCTCCTCTACATCCTACAACTCTCACCTCAACCTGGACTTCCCATTTATCACCATCGTCCACATCAATTACTCTACCGTCACAATCTTCTCGTGTCATTATCACGCACTTAAAGAAAAGTACCCTGAAGCCTTGCCAAATGCTTGACCTCCACACCACTACAACACCCTCTCTTCAACCTGAACCCACCACAGTTAAATAAGCTTTAAAATTACCTCCATGGTGTGATGCACGTAATGACGAATACAATGTTCTTCTCAGGAACAAGACCTGGTCTCTCGTTCCACATACTCCAGATAAAATTGTGGTCGATTGCAAGTAGATTTTTATAACTAAAAAAGTACATATGGGTCTATATCCTGCTACAAAGCACGTCTCGTTGCTAAAGGATTTCATCAGAGACCCGACATCGACTTCTCTAAAGCATTCAGTCCCATTGTGAAGCCTACCACTATACGAATAATCATCAGTCTTGCTGTCCATTTTGGTTAGGAATTGCGACAATCTGATGTAAACAACACATTTCTACAAGGTACTCTAACTTATTTTGTTTTCATGCAGCAACTCCCTGGTTTTGAAGATACACAACATGTCAATTATGTCTGTCAACTACCCAAAGCTATAAATGGGTTACGCCAAGTCCCTCGAGCATGGTACGATGAACTTCAATCCTTTCTTCTGTAACAAAAATTTAATAATTCAGTTTCTGACAACTCTCTCTTTATATATCATAATAGTTTAGTTTAATCTATGTTGATGATATTATCATCATAGGAAACTACCTACCCACTATTGCCACATTTTTACGGACCCCCACTTCACGATTTTCTCTAAAAGATTTAGGTCTCCTGCGCTATTTCTTCTTCGGCATGGAAGCTCACGTCACTTCTTAAAGTCTTTTCTTATCCCAACATAAATACATCATTGATTTATTAAGCCAAACTAACATGCTTGATGCAAAAGCTATGCCCACCCCTCTCAACAATAAAGTTGCCTTAACTTTACAAGACGTTACACTTAAAACCAATCCCACTGAATTTCAAAAATTTCTTGGCTCACTTAAATACTTGTCCCTAACTTGACCTAATGTCTCTTTCCCAGTTAATAAGTTGTCATAATTCATGCATAATCCCTCTATTACCCATTGGTCAGCTTTTAAACGTGTTTTACGTTATCTCAAAGGTACCACTTACTTTGGCATACATTTTTTTAAAAATAGCAGTCCCACTCTTCATGCTTTTTCAAACTCCAATTGGGCTGAGAATTTAGATGATTTTACTTCTACCTTGACATTTATAGTTTTCCTTGGCAGTTCTCCTATTAGTTGGGCATCCAAGAAACAAAAAACCATTGCTCGTAGCTCCATCGAAGCAGAGTACTGATCTATTGCATCCACTGTAGCTGAGTTAAATTGGATCACGAATACCTCAAAGAACTACATCAGCCCTTCACATCACCACCAATTATATATTATGACAATTTAGGCACCATATATCTTTGCTGAAATCCCATATTCTATTCTCGCATGAAACATGTCGCCCTTGATTTCCACTTTTCATACAACAACTAAATCAAAACCAATTGTGTGTTTCTCATGTCTATACCAATGATCAACTTGCAGACTCCCTTACAAAAGCAGTTCCGAATAAACAATTCCTATTATACAGGTCCAATATTGGTCCATATCACAGAAGCTCAATCTTACGGGGGCATGAAATACTTATTATACATGAAGAAAGGAAGCCATGATATATTCAAATATTTTCAATTTCACAAATCGCATTAGCTAAAATAGTGGCTCCATGTATATAGGAATTAACTCAATTGTAAATATATATATGTATTTAACTGAAGATAGAGAAGTATCAATAAAATATCTTTTACCTTCACTTCTCTTTAGATTTAAATAGATTTTAAACTTAATATTAAATTCAAATTCGAGTTTGAATTTAAATATTCAAATCTTATTAAATTCAAGTTAAAGTCTAATTTTCATAATTTTTTAAGTCTAGTTTTTAAATTAAATTAATTTAAAATAAATAAATTATATTTTAGTATATTTAACCGAATATGTATGAATCCAGTTTGAGCAATTGCCAACCTCAAATTGCAACCGTATAATCCTCCTTCTGGACGGTAAAAGTGAAACTAATGTCTTGATGAGGTCAAAGACGGGAAAAGAGTCAAAGAAATAAGTCAAAAGTCAAATATACAAGAAAAGAAGAGGCTCATTTGGTTGGGCTATCCGAATAATAGGCCCAAACATATTTCAACTTGGATCTTGCCTTGGAGCCTATATAACATGGGCCCCTAATTTGAATTTTCGGAGTATAAATTTGAATTCACTCGTTTCGCGCCAAGCCGTAAACCAAACGAGAGGACGGAAAAATGGTGCTAATTTGTTTTGTGTTGGATCTCTGTGGCCTATCGCCTCCATTGTTACGAGACCTAAAGCAGGTTTTGCTTTCAACCTTGAATCAATTTTCGAGAACAAGAAAGTAAGAGAAACTTCATTCTCTTTTTGATGTGGCTTCTCGTGTTAAGTTTTGCATCGTGTGTTTTAGTGCTTGTTGCAGCTTGCAAATTTCCATGCAATTTCGTCCCCACCGCGAAATCATCCATCGAAATCTCTTCCGGACAGAATCGGTCTGTGTTATTGTTCGAAGGATCCAACTTCTGGCTCTCACGAGGTATTTCCCGATTCGATGCTCTTTTTAAGAGAACTGCTACATGTGTTCGCGACGCGTAAAAACATGCATGAGTTGGTTATTGATGCTTTGAATAGCTGAAAGTAGCGTATAATCCTATCGGAAACTTTAATCTCCGCGATTTTCACCACGCCGTTAATAACTTGCCTGAGGATGCCTTTTCACCTGAAATCGACGACTCCATAGGTCTCCGTTCAGGCGGTAATTATGTCCCTAGTTCGCATTTTTCTTTTCGTTTTGTGTGATTTTTTAGAAAACTTTGTGCTTTTCTGGACTTGCAGTAGGTGAAAAACTTTCGAGTGTTTTCACTGATCATGCTTTGTACTGCTGGGGAGGTAAAGATGTGATGAGGAAAGTGATTGTTTTGTGCTCGTTCGTGCCGGATAATTTGGACTCCACCTTGAAAATGACTCTTATGGTTAGGGTTTTCCCATTAGTTTTTATTCCTTTAGTTTTGTACAATTTTTTGCTCCATCTTCCTATCTCTTGATGGTGTGGCTACTAAACATTTTTGTTTGAATTGATCAATCACAGGAGGCAGCAGAGAAGTGTGTTTCTCTAGAGTTTGTATTATTTGAGCAAAGTTCAAATCATCTCATCAATTTTCAGGATAATGTTAATTGCTTTATGAGAAGTTTATCCGATCTTGATAACTGCTCCTTCCGCACTTATCTTCCAGGTCTATGTCTTTCCGTAATTTATAGGTGGTAATCCTTTGATTCCAGAGCCATTTCTTTGATAACTTTGCTTAGTGGAGTGACTGAATTGTAATATAAAGCCCTGTACTTGGTTTTCTATCAGTTACATTGATTTCTGCTTGGTCCAACTTAACCTCGTAGTTTAGAATATGTGGAAATCTGGACCAAGCCATATGCAAAGTTCTTGTTTATAACGATAATGTGGTGGAGGCATGACACAATTTTGCAGATGGAAGAGTTTTTCAAGGATTGATAAAAAGATGGCTTCATGAATTAAAAGATGATATGGAGGACCCTTTACAAGCACGCTTTGTTTTCAATAGCAACATGTTAGGTTCTCTGAATTTTATATCCTGCAACTTATCTGTACCTTTCAACCAAATTATTGATGGCTTCGGTACTTGTCAGGTATTATTGTGAATTTCTTAGTTGCCAGTTGTTCCTCTCTGTAGAACTTTTATTTTTTCTGCCTATAGGCATGCAGGTGCCACGGCTTCCTTATTGATAATACAGTAAAAGAAGAAGTTAAGGGACCTTCATGCTCGGTCACTGGCCAATATCTAGAAACTTGTCAGATGGAATGTTCCCTAAAAGTTGGAGAGAAAACAATCCTGTTCATGCCCTCTTTTCAAAGTTCTTTGATGCTCCGGCAGGTTTCTTTACCTATTGAATTCTACGTTACTGAGAGGACTAATCTGAAAACATTAAGTGAAGGTTAGGCCATGGATGAAACTTGACTTTTAATGGCTTCTTGTTATAATATAATCCGCATCCTCCATCTTTCTCTGTTCTGTATATGTAGTTTTGTTTCTTC
The DNA here is from genome assembly GCA_025504915.1 of Erythroxylum reticulatum. NCBI lineage: Eukaryota > Viridiplantae > Streptophyta > Magnoliopsida > Malpighiales > Erythroxylaceae > Erythroxylum > Erythroxylum reticulatum. Next base: position 41,086,917 of record JANSVA010000006.1, read on the forward strand.
TGGAGGAAAATTTCCATTTTAAGTATCTGCTATTCTACAAGTCCAGCAGGTTCTTAATAGTTAACCTATGTTTTCAACATTGGAACGCAGGTGTTGTAATTGGATGTTCGTACTTTGTAACTCCATCTTCTAATCATGATATAGAAAGTTCTTCAGACGAGATGGACCATTCAGACTTGAACGCACAGTGTGCGTGTAAAGCTTTCTTTTTCCTTTCCTTTTGAACGCGTTGCAAAAAATATGGTTCCCAGTTCCTTCAATACTAAACATGATGCGTAATTTGATTCGATATACTGGATTTACAAGATCATATACTAATCCTTTTGTTGTCTACTACTTCTATGAATCAATCGTAGCAGTTTTCCAAGGGGTTTGCAGTGCTTTACATTCAATGGACGAGGGATTGATATGCTTTTCATACTGTAATTTGGAAACCATGAGGGGGACGACCTTCCGATGCTATTATATTCTTCAGCCTTCAGACAATGGCCCGATGCTTCTCAGGGTACACAGTAATACAACCACAGTAGCTAAATCTATTTCGTTGCGAGTATTTTACCGTTGTTTTCTCCTTAGTATACATGGTACCATCATGCATGAGAGATTCTTATCTTGTTTTCTATTCCATCTTCCACTATCGTCTATAAGGCTTCTTCATTAATGACTATGAACACCAGCGTGTGGCAGGATCAGAGGAGGTCTTGCCAGTGCCTGATGTTAGTCCGTTTATAGATTCTTCATTGACCAAGGAGTCTCAGAATTCCATTCAAGCCAACCTATTGAAGGTTGAACTTCGTTTAACCAATTGTTAATTTCTCAATATTAACCTTTGTATCTCTGCCCCTTTAGAGAAATTTATTTCCTGCATTTACTTTTGAATTACAAACAGATGGGATCAAGTGATTATGATCCATTACTACACGAGAGAGGCTTTCATCAGAAGTTGAATCAACTTGTGAAGGACAGCTCACAATTTGGGTATTCACGTTATGCAATAATTTGAATCTTCTCTTCATGGCAGCATAGTGCATGCATCAATACTTGCACCGGAAAATATACATGTCTTCTGAATTAAAATACCCTCCATACAGCTTAAAGTATTTGGACATGTGGCTTCAGTCCTTTAAATCATTTGAGAAGCTTGGTTGTAGACAAAGCATTATTTTACAAAATGGTTTACACATGATTACGATACAGATTAGTGTACCTTTTAAAGACCTACATTTCAAGGTTGTGAGTCAACATATTGGAGTAGTTGTTTTTGGCTTATTTAGAGGTTCTGGAGATACTACATTAAGGAGATGGTTTCCAAGCGTAATTTCCAAAATTTTCTCATATTTAGCACATGGAAATTGCAGTTCTTCTCAACCAATACCACATGAGGCAATGTCTGTGCCAAACTCAACCCAGACAGATCTTTTGGAACAGCTTGTGCATTCGAATTCTGCAACAGACGTTATAATTGTGGAGGACGAAACTGTGCAATTGGATCAGACAGCTGTAGAAAGTAAAACCGCAGATTCTATTGCAGAAGAATGGGAGCAGCTGGTTGTCAGTGGAGTCCCCAGGACAAAATCTCCCTCCTGCATTTCCAAACCAAAGTTGGACCACTTTATTCTATCCCCATCAGCTGATAATAAACAACTGGACCCTAAAACTTCAAAGATATTAGAAAGACTGGAAGTTCCAAGACCGTTAAAACCGAGAGTAGTTTCTCCCTTAAACAGCCGAATTGCAGAAACATCTGTATCAACAAAGATGCCTCTCATCCCGTGCCAGCCTATTCATTTGACAAACGAATGCTCGACTTCAAGCCAGCTAATGAAACCCAACTTCCAGAGACTAAAAAGGAAGCATAGGTAGATGAAGGTTTATTTTTGCAGAAACTACCTGATGCTGATATGCCATGGAGGAGCCTTGAATCTCCATGAAAGAATGAGGTAACACTTTGTTAGTATCGTAAACTAGGGTATGAGTAGTTTGTGAAAGATCAATTATCATTACGTAACAAAATTGTTGGAGAATCATGAATCCAGTTCTAAGTGCACGTAGCAAGGGGCATCAATCATCCTTGAGAAAATCCATTCAATTTGTTCTCTGAAAGGAGGTAACCTCTGAGTAAAAACTATGCGAAATTCAATTAGGATATCTGTATGTACTCGAATCAGCATAATCACTTGTAACTTCGGTATTTCATAGAGTTTTTGAGTCTACACCCACACCTCATTTAGAAGTTAGAGCTTAGAACAGCCCTACAGCTCAATATTTTTATCTGCCAGCCCACTGAAATTCTCTAGTTTTGAGTTTCTCAGTGCCGAGGTTGGCACCTGCCCAGGTCGGGATCGAGACTTTGGTTAAAAAAAAAAAAACAGAATATTTGAGTTTTAAATTCAATTCAATTTAATTTGTAATTTTAAAGTAAAATTTATTATTAATTTAATTTTATAAAATTTATTAAATTACTAACTTAGTAATAAGTTGAAATGAGATTTTTTAAATCGATGCAATTGTACAATTTTTAAATTTTTTATTTGATTTACTTTAATCATTATTATTAAATTTTGATTAATTTTAGTAGATTAAATGATTTTTATTTAACAGCTTCATTTTTTAATTAAACTTTAATCTAGATAAGAATAGTATTTTCCAATCTTATTTTAAATTCTTCAAATTAATTTAATAGTGTCCTCTAATTTTATTTAAGTATTTTAATTTTGTTTAATCTTTATTATATATTAATTTTATAACAAAATTTTAAGCTTTAAACTTTTTATTTTATTAGTATATTTTTTACCCAATTTTTAAAATATTAATATTTATTTGATCCAATTTAATCATCCCATTAATTCTGTTAATTTATTGATTTATTTTGCATAGTTTTTGAACTTTTAAATAGTATTTTAGAAAAATCAATGACAACTGTATTGTAGAAAAATCAATGACAACTTGTGGAGAAATTGAAGGGATTTCCTCTTGTTCTTTTCTATAGGAAAAGAACAAGAAATAAAAGAAAGTGCTTTACATTCTTTTGAACACAGCTGGTGTCGCACGTCTTATGGTCGCAGTCAAGCTTATGCATTCTCTCACACATGCATTATGCATATTTACGTCTATAAAACTCTGTTAACATTCCAAAATTAAACCCTTTTCCAATAAACATGACGTTACTCACAAGACTTGCAGGTTAAGAGTGTTGTTGGACAGCTCATTCCTACCTGTCTTATCCATTTGACGTCTCAGAAGTTCTCTTTATGAAAGTCAAACTTAGTGCTGGTCTTGTGAGAGAAAGCCAAGGCCAGATGGCGGAGTTCTTTAGCTAGTGCTGGTAACCCACAATAAAACACACCTGCAATTTTCCAATTATCTTCAGAACTGGTAAAAGTAACATCTCATGGGAAAAGATAGAAAGGATAAAAAAAGCAAGGAAGAGACTAAAAAAAGGTGGATATCCCAAGAGAGTGGAGATGAAACTTTGAGTTCAGCTTTGGTTTCCCCCTTTTGTTAAACTTCTTTCCATTTTTTTGAAATCAGAATGAAAATTTAGGTTAAACGTAAGGAGCGTAACATGTGGAGCAAAAGGAAGACTCTAGACAGAGTGATTAAACAAACAAGTCCATGATCTAATAGTTTTGAGATTGTTCTTATATTCATGTAATTTTTTATACAATTTTGCCCAAAATCATGTTTATGTTCCTGTCTTAAAGGTTCTTCAGTACTTAGTATCTTTTATTGATTAATCCCAAGTGTAATGTAGTTAGGAGAAGTTTAGAAATGAATCGAATACTGACAGAAAAATTTGTGGTAGTAGAAGTGGAACTTACCAACTGTAGAATTGGTATGATTGACTGCTATGCGTTTGTAGACACTTCGCCAGTCAGGCTTGGCAAAATGAGACTTGACCCTTGTGCCTGAGACAACGTCGATGCCATTCTTGGCATGATTGAGTGATTGGAGCATAGCAATGAGAGCTGACCTCACATCACCTTCTTCATACACACTGGTGCAATAGTTATGGAGCTCTATGACATGGTTATGGTCAAGTTCAGCTACTTCGTTCATC
>JANSVA010000006.1:41152825-41174199 GCA_025504915.1 Erythroxylum reticulatum
AAAATCAGACCAGACCGAACCGGACCGGACTGAACCGTTCGGTCCGACCGGAAAAGGTTGAACCGGCCGGTTTTTATACAGAGAGGTTATTAGGTAAAACCGAACCGGACCACTGGCTGGTTCAAACCTTTTTCGGTCGAACCGAACGGTCCGATCCGGTTTTTAAAACCTTGCTATTTCAACATTCAATTGACTCCTCACGACACAATTAGTAATACACGCACACCACTTTAGTTTCAAGTTTTTAACATCAGCGACATGTCCACCGCACATTTAATTGCACACACCCACGAAATTGCCTTCTTCTATGTCATAGAGACATACATGAAAATCACTTCTGCTGTGTCACAGAGACGTACACGACTCTAACTCACAAAATCCCTTATTATGCTATTTACAAAAATCATGCAAAACACAATTCAACTATTAATATAATAATAAACTTCAATCTAAGATAAAAGATTCTTTTTCAACTAAAAAATTATTTATATATCTTTTAAATTAAAATTATTATTCAATTAACATGTTATATGTCCGGTTAATAAATAAGATGTAAAAATTAAATAAAAATATAGTTTTACCGAAAATATTAGAAATTAATATTGCTGGTACAGTATACTATCAGCTGATCCGATAGAGTGAGCCATCAGCCAATTGTAAAACCGGCCATAATTATGATAGGATCATTATCATACACCAGTTCCTTACTTCCTTACCCTGGGAAACAGATTAGCCTGGAGTGGTTTTTTCATTACCATAGTGAAACATTGCTTCTCAGACAGCTCTACATCTTCTCCATCCACAGCTTTCCACTCAAATGTCCAAATCAAATTGGCCACAAAGTATTCCAAATGAAGAATTGCCAAGCCATAGCCCGGGCAAATCCTCCTACCTACCCCAAAAGGCATCATCTTTATCTCTTTACTTCCGGTGATGTCCACCATTTCCCCTTCAAATCTTTCTGGTTTGAATGCCATTGGATCTTCCCAGACCTTTGGATCCAATCCCATATCTGCTACCATGAAATTGATTATCCCATTTTTGGGTATTGTATGCCCGCCCAACTTCATATTTTCAGTCACTGCATGTGGTAACACCACATGTCCAGGTGGGTGTCGTCTTAAACCTTCCAAAACGACTGCTTTCAGATATGGCATCCTCTCCAAATCCTCTTCTTTTACCTCTTCTGCTTTTTCATCTCCCATTCTCGTTTTCATTTCCATGAAAAGCTTCTCTTGGATATGTGGGTATTTAACCAAATTTGCCATGATCCACTCCAACGCCGTGGATGTAGAATCCGTACCGGCGTTGAGGAATTCATTGCATAGGGAAACCATTTCCTCTTCTGTAAGCTTCCTTTTCTCGTCCGGAAGTTGGAGATCGAACAAAGTGTCAACGTAGCACAAAGCATGCTCGTCCTTTTCCTTTTGGCAGTCTTCCTTCGCCTTATTTTGTTTTCTCACTTCGTTAATCTTCTTCCTTGCTCTTATTAGAGGAATCAAAACATCTTCTTGGTCTCTCCGCAACTGCAGCAACTCTTCCCATCTTCTGCGGAACACGATTTTCGTCACTCTCGGCCAGAAATTCAGTGCATTGGAGTTGCCTACACTCATAAGCATAGCACGCCCTACCTTTTCAATTTCCTTGACTTGACTCTGATCAAGTTTATCGCCGAAACACATGAAGACCAGCAAACAGAACATAGCGTACTGAAACTCTTCCAAAGCCCTAACAGGACTTCCAGATTTCGACACAGAGACGAGGCGATTTCGAAGAATTTGCAGAACCCAATTACAGGCATGAGAGTACGACTTAACCCGAGAAGGATGGAGAATTTCGGAGGTGAGATTTCGACGGAGGATGCGCCAAGTAGGTCCATAATGAGCAGAACTGATAGTACGTTGGTCGCTAGTGAAGATATTGCGTGTGGCAACAGCTTTCGGTCGATCAGCGAAAACTGCTCCGTTTTGGACCAAAGCCTGGTGAGCTAAAGACCGGTCGGCGATAAATATCGCCGGACGGTGACCGATATGGAGAGTGATCATGGGGCCGTATTCTGCATGCAAATTGCGAATGATAGGCAAGAGTTGGGCCAATGATTTGCCAATCCATAGGAAATTGCCGATGGTGGGGAAAGTAGGAGGACCCGGAGGGAGTGTTTGGTTTGTTCTCCTATAATTTAAGAAGTGTTTGAGAAGAAGTGGGACTGCAACAGAGATTACCACGATCAAGTATATGGACTCCATTAGTCTACGCTGATAAACTTTGCGTCGAAGGAAGGAAGATAAGGAGAGGATTTATTGCTAACAGTAAGGTGGTGGTCACTATACGGTAACTGCGTTTTCTCTCCTGATTGGATGTTCAATTTCAAACAAAAGAAAATTAGAACAGGCAGTCACCGAGAAAGAAGGAAAAAGAGTATTTCCTGACGCCATACAATGCAAGGAAAACGTCCCATCAATGAAAGTTTGTTCGTATTTTCCTGACCATACTCCATACTCTTCTTAAGCAGGGTTTAGACTTCAGATTGAGCATAATCACAAGTGTCTGTTTCCAATATTGTTGTTGCTATTGTCTATTATTATAAATTTCCATAATTATTATCATATTTTCTGTCATTGTCTGTGATGTTAATAAAAAGTTAATAACAATAATTTTTTAATAAAAATTAACGTAATGTTTAATTGGACGTACGATTTTTAATAAGATTGAATGGTTTATAATAGAATAGATATAATATTAAAAAATTATTATCTGGAAGGAAAAAAAATATAATGCAACATATTATAATGTTGTTTGGACGAAGGATATATAATTTAATATAGTATAAAATTGTTTATCATTTTACAGTTCATTCTAAACCTCCAAATCATTTTTAATGTTAAGGATGAAATTAGATGTAATATGAAACCTTCTTCTTTCGTCTCATTCTATCATAAAACTTTCATTCCAAATGATAGAATAATATTATATTCTGTTCAATTTCATTGATAAACTCTTCACCAAATATAATTTTCGAAATGTCAAATAGGCAACCCGAGCTTGAGACTCGGCCTTTATATACAAAATAATATCATTTTATTTTTTCAAATATAAAAAAAAATTAACTTGATCGAATCAGGCTTGGGCTTGGGCCCATTGTCTCAGACTCCCAACAGCCAAGGGTGGACTTGGGCCTGGATAGCCCAACCCGACCCATTGTTGTCTCTACTAAAACAAGTACTAGAAGAGTAGGGATGGACCAACGATTCGAAAAACTTTTGCAGCCTGAGTTTAAATTTGAGTCAAATTTAAGTTTGTTTAAAATTTTAAATATATTTAAAAATTAAAATTTATTTGTAAGAAAAATTAATCCTTTAACTGGAGCTTAACTTAATTAAATATGAATTAGCATATTATATATTTTTATATTTTATACTTTGAATTAGAACTTTTAAAAAATAAATAATGATAAAATAATTTTAGATGAAGTCCAATAAAACTTTGGAATAGGTACATTTATGCTTGAAGCAATACTCAATTTCGAACTAAATTTTGAATTTAAAATTTACGAACTGATTGAAAGAAATTTACGAGTAGTACATAAAGTAGTAAGACTCTTATTTTTAGTAATTTAATTTTAATTTTATTTATAATTAATTATAATCAAATATCAATTGGGCCTAGATATGATTTAATATTTTATAATAGTCTTTATTTATTAAATATTTTATATTTAATTTTTAAAATTTCTTAAATTTTACATTCAAATATAAATTAATTAAATTATCTTTTTTCCTTTTTAACCTTTTTTTATTTCAACCTTTTTTTTATGAGACTCCTTAGATTCGGAAGTATATTAGTAGTAATATTAATCACAATCTTAAATCATATTTAAGACTAGATAAATTAAAAATTTTAATTATTTAATAAAACAATTTATATCCATACTACTCAAATGTTAAGAATAATAAAGTAGTTTTTATTAATCTTTTCGTTCATAATTTTTCGAATACTTAATTCATTTCATCATTTAATATTTCGATTAGATATAGAGAATGTAATTAGTGTATACTTTATTTAAGTTAGATTATATTAGTTTTTCAACATTAATAACTAATTTTTATTAATGACATTAAAAAGTATTTTCAAAATATTATTTCATCTTTATCAAATGATTTTATGAATCGATATTATCGATAATAATAAATATTCTCCCTCCTTATTTAAGAATAAAAAATCTTATATTAATCATTTAAATATTTTCATATAGTCAATATTATATTCAATAATTACTAGTTAAATATAACAATTGAAATATTTTGAAAGATTAAAATATTACTTGTAAATTTATGACACAGCGGTGAACACGTCTGTGAGGCCTACTACGTCAAGTTTGAAGACTAACACTACATCATACTCCTCATCAAATTCTACTATTTGCTTTGCACTCCACCAACGTTGTTGGCTCCTCCTCCTTCTTTCCTTTCCTTTAACACATCTCTTCCAAGCATAAACAATATAATTGCTTTTGAGAAGTTCGCGAAGCGGGCCATAGAAGTTGTGATTTAGGAAGAGCCATTGGCAGTGTAAAGACTTGGCTTTTAATCGACTTACGGTAATGGGTTTGATTGTCGAGGATCATGACCCGAATGGGTTTCTTGGGTCTAACATCAAGATCGACAGGTAAACTTTTAATAAGAAAATAAAAGAGGCATTTGAGGAATCGTGCAGGCTCCTTGCTCTATCAAAAGTTGTTGCAGTATTATATTTATAACAAAGGTTCATTAATAGGGATAGATTCAGAAAAATTTTTAAGTTAGGGTAAAATATTTAAAGTATTCTTATATTAATAAAAAATACAAATATTTGTATATTTGATAAAAAAAGATTACATCGTTATTTTGAGCTTCTTACATATAATTTATTACAATCGTTTCTTATGAGTTCTCATATTTTGATATCGCTGTAAAATTTTCTCATTATCAATACTATTGAAGATATCTTTATCAATATATTAAACAATCATTCATCCAAGAATCTCCAATTCGATTATGCAAGCAATTTTTCACTATCTTCATTGCAGAAAATTCTCTTTCCACTAAAGGATACACAACATCCTTTTTTGTTTCAACTAGCTTCTTGGCAAGATCACTAATTCCATTTAATATGGAAAATTGATCATCAAATTGCATATCAACAATATAATTGTCAAGTTGATCACCAAGAATAATAAGCTCTACTTTAGAGAAATCAAAAAGATAAAATTCAGCAAGTTAAATCAAATTTTGCTTATCAAAAGCATCAAAAGAGTCACTTGGATTCAAGCACATCACACAAATAAGCAACTTGGTATTTACCTCATTGAAGCGATTGTTGAGCTCTTGAAGTTGCATATCAATCATAGTGTAAAATAATTCCACTTGATAATGATACCAATTCGTCATTTTTTGTGCATTTTGCCTTGACCTTTCCCGATGTACAAAATTTTCATCTATATTTAGAATGGCAATATCATGGTTCTCAAAATGAAGATGTTTCATCAAATAAGGACTGCCACTCATCATCCCTTATCATTCGTAGTCGTTTTTGGAAACTTTTATCAAAGAAATTGCATTGATAATGTCTTGATCCTTCCTTTACAACGCTTGAGATAATTTATTTGTGATGCCCAAGATTTTTTTCCATCAAATGCAAGTTAAACACAAATTCATAGGATTGGATATAATCAAGCAAAACATATGCTTTACCTTTTTGCTATGAAGTTGCGACTTCTTCCATAATGATCTCTAAAACATCAACTATGGAGTCAGATATCACGATTAAGTTTGATAACGATCCATAACATGTGTCACCTGGTCTTTGAAGAGAAGTTTCTTGATGTAAACCTTTACTACTTGAAAGTTCACAATTTTTCAGCCTATCAACAATCTTACTAAATTGCTTATCACAAAGAAGATCTTTTCTTTTACAAGAACCTCCAACTACATTTGATAAGCTTGAGACTATGTCTAAAGACAAAACAACATATATATGATTATTAGCCACCGTTACAAGTGCTAATTGCAATTGATGAGATAAACAATGAACATAGTAAGCAGAATTATTTTGTTTTAAAATCAAAGTCTTCAAACCATTAATTGCTCCTTGCATATTGCTAGCTCCATTGTAGCCTTGCCTATATAGAGATGATATACTCAATCCATGCTTTGAAAACAATTCATTTATTGCAAACTTTAGTAATAAAGAGGTGGTATCACTAACATGAATAATACCAATAAATCGCTCAAGCACACATCCTTTTATATTCACATAACGTAAAACAATAGCCAATTGTTCTTTGATTAAGATATCACGAGACTCATCAATAAGGATAGAAAATAACCCACCTTGAAGATCATTAATAATGGCATTGGAGGCTTCAATTGCAACGGTTTTGACAATATCCTTTTGTATGTCAGGAGTAATGACTTTGAGATTTCCGTGGGCATTGTTTAAAACAACATTGTTGATAGCTTTATTATGGTCAACCAAGAATTGTAAAAGTTGAAGAAATTTACCATTATTACTAGAAGTCTCTAATTAATCATGACCACGAAAAGCCAATCCTTGACGTAAAAGGAATCGAACACAATCTACTAATGTAGTGAGTTGAGTACGATAGTCCTTTTAAGCTTGGTTGGATTGACTAGCATAAGCAACTTGAATATGTTGTTTCTGATTCATCAAATCTTGACATTTCTTCCAAGCTATATTATGAGAGCTATTAGGACCTCTTACATGAATATGAAATCTGTCTTTTTTCTTCCAATTATTAAATCCATCAGTATTAAAAGTATCACCACTTGCTTGACTTCCAATAACCAACCTAAAAAGATAGCAACATAAGCAAAAAGCTGCATCTTTTGTAATACTATACTCTAACTAATTGGCGTATTCTTTAAACCAAGATGGAACAAATCTACGATAAATATTTTCAAGTTTTCTTTTTGAAAATTCATGCTCAAAAGGTTGACATGGACCCTTTTGCAAATAAGTTCTTCGTATTCTATTACGGTCATTAAGATGATAATTTGAAATTTTTTTCCACAATCCTGGATCAGACTGAAGACCATCTAAATTGACTTCTAAATGAGGATACTTTAAAGGGTTGGGGCTAGAATCCTTATTTGCAAGAGGCCTTTTGAGAAATTTGTCCATAATTGAAATCAAAGTTAAGTAATTAGGGACAAATTGAATACAAAATAAATAAAAAATTATCTATTAATAAAAAATTAACTAATTAAAAATATTTGAAAAACACTTTACAAAGATGCAAATTATAAAATATCCAAACAAAAAGTAAAATTTTCATATATACTTTCGGCACATCATGTTTTCCAAAATAAAAAAGAAATTGGTACTGGATGTTAATGTGATCCTTAAATAGGGATATGAAATCATCTACGAGTTGGAATGCTATTGAGTGCTTTTACTCTCGTTTTCTCAAGTCATATCTCTATTGAGCATAACAATTCGCTGGATACTTCACTATAATTTGTAAGTACTGTTTTTGTTCATTTTTACGACTTTATATGCTACGATTTTTTGTCTACGAGTTTGTATTTTCTAACAATTTGATCTTTACCTTGTTAACCTTCAATTTGCTATTTGTTACAAGTTTTACTTCTGAAAAGACCAAGACTAACGGATCACTTTGTTCAACTCCCCTTGATATTTTCTTCTCTCTGTGTAAAAATTTCAATGAGAAATCTTATCTTGCGTCTTCATTAAAAGTCTAAAAGAATGTAAAGATTAAAATTGTACCAACTCTATTACAACTTACAAGAACCCATCTCTAAATTATACGTACTATACATTCTTCCAAAAAAAAGAAGAAAAAGAAAAGAAGAGGATTCAACTCAATAACCACTTTAAAATTTCAAAAAAATTCTTCTTTCCTGTTTCATTTGAGGTAAACGTCCAGAATCCAGATTATATATATATATCAAACCACTTTGCATTAAAGCAGATTTTGCTAACACCAATAAATCCAATCACCAAGATGAAGTGGGAATTTACCTATCAAATATTAAAGCCCTTAACAGCATATCAGCAGTAGAACGGGGAGGGGTCTGTGGGGGAATCCTTTCCATAATTGTGTTCAATATTTCAGTTATACCTATTCCCTCCTAGATAACAATAGCAATACTATAGGTTATTGTTTTTCGCTTTGGGTGTGATGGTCCTTGTGAAGTTAGGGGAAGAAGAAGCTGAAAAGACAAAAAGTAGTATGATGAAGAAGCCAAAAGGGTATAAAAAAATCTGAATAAAAAAATTTAATTAAGCATGTAGTTTTTATTTCTCTATTTGTAGGCTTTCATTTAAAAAAGTCATGAGCCCAGATAATAGTAATCTTAATAAAATGGATGGGCTCAGATTTTATTTTTTATTTGATATCTTAATATATCTATAGTTTTTCATTATTTTTTTGTCACCAATTAAATCAATGGGGGCAAAATTTTATTTTTTTTGTGGGATCAAAATTTAAAATAATAAATTTTTATATAAATTTTTTTAGATGTAGTGGGGGCAAGTGCCCTCACTTGCCCCCAGTGTGCATCTGTCCATATTTATTAAGAGAACATTCCAGAAACAAAGAGAAATATACTACGTATATAATTCTGTTACAAAGTTTTTTCAATAGTGTCTTTATCACCCCTGTTCAAGTGTAACTAGTCTACTACAGCAAGCTTGGTCTTGAGATAAACCAATTGTGCTGCTAATAAAGGCTTTGTAAAAATGTCGGTTGTTTGTTCTCCAGTTGGAATGTAGCAGATTGAGAGGTCTTTGTGAGCTACTTTCTCCCTTACAAAGTGCAAATCTATTTCTATATGTTTTGTCCGAGAGTGAAAAACAGGATTACTAGCTAAAGCTGTAGTTGTAATGTTATTACACCAAATCAAAGGTGATCCTTAAAGCTAAAAATTGATCTCTTTGAGCAATGACATTATCCATACAACTTCAGCAGTAGTATGAGCTAAAGCTCAATACTCGAATTTGGAACTCGACCGAGCTACCACTTGTTATTTTCAAAAGGACTAAGAAATTAAATTACCACTAAGATAGACACAAAAACCATTGTTGAACTCCTGTCATCTGAATCACTCCCCCAGATTGAACCCGAGAAGGTAGTCAAACGAAAGTGATGAACTGGACAAATGAAGAGGCCATAGGAGGCAGTACATTTAAGATAGCATAGCAGGCATTTGCAAGCACGCTAGTGAAAGTTAGTTAGTTGTTGGAGAAATTGACTAAGTCGATTGATCATATATGAGATTTTAGGGTGGGTGAGAGTGAGGTATTGCGAAGCACCAATAGTGTTGTGACAAAGTGTAGGGTTATCAAAAGGAGAACTATCATGATGACTTATTTTGGTAGACGATGCAGGCGGAGTGGATAGAGACTTAGCATGCAATATATTGGTACGAGAAAGAATATCATGTAAGTATTTTGTCTGGGAGAGGTGCAAGCCATTGGAGGTGTGGGTAACTTGAATGCCCAGAAAGTAATTGAGGGAACCTAAAAGTTTAAGAGAAAATTTGGATGAACGGAAATGAAAGAGTTGTTGAATAGTGGAGTTGTGATTACCAGTGACGATTATTTCATCGACATATACAAGAAAAAAGAGAAGTGTAGAGCCATTATTGTAAAAGAATAGAGAGAAATTGGACTGAGATTGCTGATATCCCCAGTGAAGGAGAGCTATTGTGAGGCGTTGAAACTAAGCTCATGGAGCTTGGGGAAGACCATAGATGGCACGATGAAGACGACAGATGAAGCGAGGTTGTTATGAATCAACAAAACCATCAGGCTAGGCCATATAAATTGTCTTAGAGAGGTTCCCATGTAAAAATGCATTGGAGATATCCATTTGGTGTATAGGTCAATTGTAGGTCACAGTTAGAGTCAAGATTATATGGATTATACTGGGCTTAATAATAGGGCTATAAGTTTCAGTAAAATTGATACCAGGTGTTTGGGTAAATCCTTTTGCAACTAAACGGGCTTTATAATAGGCTATAATGCCATTAGCGTGATGTTTAATCTGAAAAACCCATTTAGAGCCAATGATTTTTTGGTTGGGATGAGGAGGAACTAAGGTCTATATGGAAATTTTTGAAGGGCTTGAAACTCTTCAGTCATTGCCTGTTTCCAGTAAAAATTGGCAAAGACTTTATCAATTGTTTTGGTGTTCAGAGGTAGGTGGATTGAGGTGAGTGGAGTAAAGTTTAGGCTTATAGATGCCAGATTTGGCCTTAGTTTGCATTGGGTGGGTATTAACGGGTGGCGGGCTAAGGATAGAAGGAGGAGGGGGCCCATCAGAGCATGGTTGAGTAATGAGCGGAGCTCTTGACTTATCGTGTGAAAGCAAAGATGAGGGGGAAGAGTCTACCACAGAGTTCTCTAGTATGATTGCTTGAGGAGTGGAAGTTAAAGATGAAGATAGATGAAAAAGAGGAAAAGGTGAAGGAGATGAAGCAACAGAGAATCTAGGAGGAGAGGAAAGGAAAGAGGAAGTGTATGAAACTCGAATTCATCAAATCGAGCATGAGGAGTGATATAAACATGACCATTAGGGGAAAGGGATCGGTATCCTTTATGATGGGAACTATAGCCGAGAAGCAAGCATTTAATGTTATGAAAGGAAAACTTATTTTTATTATAGGGACGAAGAAGAGGATAATATGAGCAATGAAAAACTTGAAGAAATGAGTAATCACGAAGATGATGAAAAAATAACTAGCAAGGAGAAGAATTATTGAGAATGGGGGTAGGCATGCGGTTGATAAGATATACAACAGTATCAAAGGCATACCACCAAAAAGATAACGGAAGAGAGGTTTGTACAGGAAGGGTGAGCCCCATTTCAGTAAGATGTCTATGTTTGCGTTCATTCCGACCATTTTGGTGATGAATATAAGGAGATGGTAATTGATATTGAATGCGAAGAGAGGTAAGATATTTAATGAATGAGCAATATTCGTCCCCAGTCAAATTGAACTATTTTAATAGTGGTGTTAAACTGTCTTTCAACTTGAGTCTTAAAGATAGAAAATACATAAATAGCTCGAGACTTGTAATGTAAGGGAAAAATCCAAAGGAAGCGAGAGTAGTCATCTAAAATAGAGATATAATATTGGTAACCTTCAGGTGTAGGCGTTGGGGAGGTTCCCTAAAGATCAGTATGACAAAGTTGGAGGGGAGCAGATGCGTTGTGAGTAGACAAAGATGTAGGTAGCATATGCATTTTACCATATTGACATGCATAACAGACAATGTAATTCTCATTAACAGAAATCGTATTACAAATTCTGGATAATGTTTACTTAATGGCAATGGTTAGATGTCTAAGCCGATGGTGCCATAAAGAGGAGGAAAGAGTAGTGGAAAGAACATGAGGAGAAGCTGATGAGGACTGAGAAAGAGATAATTGATAAAGGTCATTTTTAAGGGAAACCTGCTGAAGAACTTTCCCTATGATCTTGTCCTTCACAAAATAAGGATTAGAATGAAATTCAATAACACAGTTAGTATCTTGTGTAAGTTGAGAAACGAAGATAAGATTAGTATGCAATTGAGGAGCATTAAGAATGTGAGAAAGAGACAAAGAGTGACGGGAAGAGAGCAACTGAACGTAACCTGTGTGAGTAATGGGAATATCGTGATCATTTCCTATAGTAAGCTACTCAGCACCAAAATAAGGGTGAGTGACCTGAAGATTGGAAGTGGAACCAGTAGAGTGATTGGAAGCTCCTGAATCAAAATTCCATTCGGGGTCTGGACTAATTGGGGTGTAGTTATCATGGCACTGAAGATAGGGGGAGAAGAAAGTGATGACGACTTGGAGAGAGGCTTGTGATAATGTAGAGGAGAGGAATGAGTAGGGAAAAATGGTTGAGGCGGTCTAGGAGGGATGGGAAGGGATGGGTTGAATGATGTAGGGCCTTGGTAATGAGGATCAAACTGAAAATAATAGTTAATACCTGAGTGGCCAAGATGATTACAAACTTGACAAGCAAGCCTCTGATTCCTTCCATGACCATGACCTCTATAACCGCCACGAGCATTGCCTCCTCTTTATGAGTAGGTGAAGATGGACGAACATTGAGTGCAACAACGTTTGCAGTGAGATGAGATAAATCAATAATAGTTGTAGCAGTTAAATGTTCTAGTCGTAACTCATGATTAATCAAAGAGGCTTGTACTTCTTATAATGAAGGTTGATCAGATCTAGACGTAATGTTCACAATTATTGGATCATATTCAAATCCAACTCTAGCAAGTATTGCCATAATTAAATCTTCTTGAGCGAGTGGAGATCCAGGGGCTGCCAATTGATTGGAGATGGACTTCATCTTAGCAACATAACTAGTGATAGAAAAAACACCTTTCTTCATGTTTTGCAACTATACCTTTACTTGTAGAACCTTTTGGCGAGTGGGTGTGGCATAAAGGTGCTCAAGAGCAGTTCAGACTTCATATGACACAATGCAACCAACAGCATCACCAATTGCTGCTTCAAACATTGACATAAGGAGCCAAGAAAGTAGTATTGGATCTTGTTTCAACTAAAACATATAAGCTTCGCTAGGTTGCTCTGGATTTACAATTGGTGGTACAGTGTTTGAACCATTGACAAACTTGATGAGGCCATACCTGATTAGAGCAAGTAGTACTTCTGCTTTCTAGAGCAAGTAATTAGCTCTTTCTTGTTTGATTAGGAGAACAAATGAGAGGGTATTGCTAATGGGTGCTGCTAAGGATGATCAAATGGTCATAAGAGTGACCTCCTCCTTGGATGCTGATGAAGAACTAATAGAAGAGGCGTTAGCCATTAAAGCTTTGATACTAAGATAAGCTTTTAATAAGAAAATAAAAGAAGCATTTGGGAATCGTAATGTGCAGGCCCCCTTGCGCTCACAAGAGCTGTTGTAATATTATACTTATAATAAAGGTTTGTTGAGGAAACATTTCAGAAATAAAGAGGAATATGCCACATATATAATTATGTTACAGAGTTTTTTCAATAGTGTCTTTATCATAATAAAGCCCCAAATGGCCATAAGTTCGAGCTTTTAAGAAGCGTTTTCAAATCTAAAATGTAGACGGTTGAATTGGAGTCCTCAAGAGAGTACCTAGCTCTAACTCTTTTATGTTCAAATTGTCTTTGAGAGAGATGTTCGTACCTAAGGTTTAATAATTAATGAAGGAAGAACATAAACAAACTATTGTGTTTTCCTATGCTATTGTTTTGGAAAAGCTTATGATGTATATATAGTATATATTTCTCAAAAATATTTTATGTTTGGAGTGGTGTGAAATTAATGGACATGTTGTATTAAATTAAATTAAAATTTTATTGCAATATAGTAAAAGTCAAAAAGTCAACGTATTCAAAGGCTCTTTGGTTTGTAAGGGTTTAGAAAAGGATATTGATATACATGACATTCTCTTTATATTTTTTACAAAAACGTTGTTTCTGTTATTCGAACTTGTGACTTTCTGGTCAGGAGCAACTTTTAACAATTGTTATAATCAAATTAAATTATAGCAATATAGTATATAATATAATTTATTTTTTATCAAATTATATTTTTATATATTGGATTTACTTTTCAACGTAAACAAATTTTGTAAATTAATTTGATTGGACTCTCTTGATAAACCAAGTCCAAATAAATTTCACAAAATATCTTATTGTATAACATAATTACTTAGGTAGTTTAAATTTTATAACCTTATAAGACTTTTATTATATAATTTATCAGAGCAAATATATTTTTGATATTGTATTTTAAAGTGATATACTCAAGGATGATGACCCATAAAATTTTTTAAAATTAAAATATAAAAGTAATATCATTTTGTTTAAAAATTTTGATTCTCGGACCAATTTGGCCCTAAATAGCCTGACTTAGGCCCAATTGAAATCACCTCAGTATGGGCCAATTATCACTCCTGTCATATACTATTATGAGTTTAGCTATTATTTCTATTTGTATTGTCATTATTTTAAAATTATCCAATAATGTTGAATATTTATTAAAAACAGGTCAAAATATAATATATATCCTAATAAATCTTAAAATTCTATATTTAATTCTCAAAATTCGTCTCTTGGCCCTTTCCATCAAGTCTCGTACTTCACGCGAGCCAAACCGCACAGACGTCGTACTTCACAAACGCCTGTCGTCCGGCTAAAATCTCGTTCAAATTAGGGCTTTTCTCCGGTGAAACACTGCCGTAGACTCCGCCAGTAGCCACCATGGACAACCCGCCTATGCCCAACAACAACAACCACATCTCCTTTTCCTCCGTTAAACCCGAACCTCTTCCACCGACCCAGCATTCGGGTCCACAACCAGTCGTCAAAACCGAAGCACACGACCTCCCAATTATCGTTCAGTCTCAGCCTCAACATCACGGGAACGATCCCAGTAAACTTTTGGAATCAATTGATGGACTGGCCAATCTCTCCGCTGCTATTAACGCGTTCAAGAGCAAATTCGATGAATTGCAGAAGCACCTCGATTTCATTGCGTCTGCTATCGAAGCTCGTTCCAAGAACCTCGCTTTCCGGCCCAGTAATGACGAAGAACAGAGAAAAGAACAACCTCAAACTGAGGCATTGTTGGAGAGGGAAAATCCGACAGAAACAGACATCCCAGCGACGAGTAATCCGGAAAAATCTGAGCTTTTGGTTCTCTGCGAGACCATGTTGGGAAGAGGGCTTCGGAGATACATCACTGCCCATTTGTCTAATGTTCCTAAGCTTCGTGAAGAAGTCCCTTTGGCACTTAAACGCTCGCCGAATCCGGCGAAACTAGTTTTGGACTGCATTGGTAGGTTCTTCTTGCAAGGAAGTAAAGCCTATACCAATAAAGACTCTCCTATGGTTACGGGCAGAGAAGCTTGTGTTTTGGTGTTGGAATTTTTGCTTTTGATTGACGGTGGAGTTAAAGTGGAGGGTGCTGTGAGCCATGAGGCTGAGCAGGCTGCGATTGGTTGGAAAAAGAGGCTTGTTGCTGAGGGTGGTTTGAGTAGAGCGAACGAAATTGACGCCAGAGGTTTGCTTCTTCTTGTTAGTGGATATGGGATTCCGAATGGTTTTAAGAATGATGATGTTTGGGATTTGGTTGTGTCTTGTAATTCAAGGGAGATTGCACCGGCTCTTCGCAGGTCTCGGGCTCTTGTTTCGAGGATTTCAGGTGATTTTTTGCTAATGCTGATAAATTTGCCGTCTTGCACACAGTTCTGAGTTTGAAGTTATTGTCTTTACATCTAGGTGTTCTTTTTTAATGTTTATAGTGGTTTCATTATCATTTTTTGGGTTCATTGTTCGGTTTAGCATCCTTAATTCTGTTATATAATCCTAATTTGGTGAAATTGTCCTATTATATATAGCTTCTGTTGTCTTGATTGATTTTTTGGCCACTTTTATGCTGAAGTGAATCGGAATTCAGGCATCTCGAGTTGTGTGAGAATATGGAGAATCAAAAAATAACATCTTGGAGGAAATTAAAATATGGCTCTGGATCAGGAGGCTAGAAAGTTCCTGGAGAGAGTTTTGTATGTTAACTTTAGCTATCTAGTTGTTAACCTTCTCATGGTATTTGGTTCTTGTCTTGTGCACCAATTCTTCGTGCATCATGGAGTGGAATGCCTAGGCTGCTTTTTGTTCTTCTTGCTCACATTTGTTTTTCTTCTGGATGTCTAGAAATCTTAGTCATTAATGTACCAACTTGAGAGGAGTTTGAGTTTATTTGTTGAGTATCAGCAACTTGAAACTTCAATGGCTAGACTATATATACACTGCCATAGTTATATTTGCATTATATTCGTTTTTGCATATGGTTCAGAGGCTTTTGACATTTTTCATGCATATTATATTATTGTACATAATCTATTAAAAAAATATATAAAAATTCCACAAACTGTTTTATAGGCAAGTGGATAGGAAACAGTAGCATTCGCCTCGTCCATCAAATATTGATGGAGAGATATTATTCTATCCCATTAATTATGATAAACAATAATTGTGAGTTTCTCTCACAGCTTTGAGCTATTTATGATGATCATTCTTCATGCCATATTCATTCTCAACAGCTCAATCATTGGGTTAACGCTGGAAAAAGTAATTAGTTACTGCGATAAGTTATTCAATCACTCATCATTTGACATTTGTTTCAATTTCAAGACTGCTTTTTCCTTTTTTAACATGTTTAATGAGGATTATGTTTATATGTGTCAATATCATTTTGCATGTGCCTGTTGGCCATTAAGTTTGTAATTTTTGTTTATATATGTCTATTAGTTTGCACGTGTTTGCTCAGCACTGAGTTTGTTATGGAGACTATTGTCTGATCGCACATTTCTGAGTTTTGTCGTGTCAATAAATATCGATCCATGAAGTTTACTCCCAAAGTGATAAATTTGGCTTTTGTGACCACACAGTTCAATATCTCATGTGTGGACCGGTCAAACATTAAATGTGGTTTCTTTAATGGTTTCAAATTTACCAGAAAATCAGTCTATAAACAGAGGCTATGCATGATTAATTGTTTCTGCTGTACAATATCTGTATAGAGCACAGATCTGGCTATGCTAAAAGAACTTTGTGAGTCAACAGTCTGCATACACAACATTACTAGGCTTCTCTTTCAGTCTCCTTTGCTTTTTGCCACTATATCAAATTTCTAAAATGTTGCCTTTCTGAAATTAATGGCTACCAAAAGGCTTGAAAAACCTCAAAGCCCATCTACATAGCCTCCGTACAAGAAGTTCCTAGCATTTTATATTTTTTTTCTTGAAATTGATTGGCGTTGTGAAATGAAAATGTGCGACATTGGGCAGAGTCTTGGATTACCTTATTTAATGAGCTTCTGATTTTACAGACATCATAGAGGGAAGGATGAAGAGTGGAATGAAAATTGAAGCTGTTGATATAGCTAGTATTTTGGGAATTGATGACAAGTTTCCACCTAAGAAACTTTTGACGTCATTCTTACGGGATAAGGAGGAATGGTTGAAGAGAAAAAGAAAAGAAGTTAATCATTCACTGTTCTTGCTGGTATGGATTAATTTGTCTATATTTTTTCTGCAACTTATGACTACTAGTTATGCTAATGGTGCAGTCTCATGATGACCTTTCACAGAAAGAAGTAAATGAAAAGCATTTGTCTGCTCTTAAATCCGTAATAAAGTTCCTCAAAGATCGCAAGATGGATGTTGCAGAGGTTCTCCGAGAAGTAGAGTTAAAGGCAATGAAATTGGAGAAAGATATTAGTGACCTCGATAAACAAATAGATGATTGGAAAATGCAGAAAAGAAAAGCAGAGGAGAGTGAGTTATCAAGGAATTTGATGAATCAAGAAACAAAGCGTCCACGGTTTTCAGAAAAACGATCGACCATGATCTCAGCTCCAGTTGTTGGGTTGCACGAGCAAAGGGCTGCTGTTCATGTGGAGGACTTGTATAATGGTTCACTGCGAACTAACTTACTGGATGGTGGATTCTCGGGTCATGTCAACAGTTATTCTTATGCCACAGCTGTACCAAATGCGTCTGACACGGGCTATTTGCCTGAAAATGTTCTTGGAACGATGACAGGAGGCCCTGTGTATGCCAATGGAGTTGGGCTACAAGGTGTTTATGATGTTTCATCTGCAGGTTCAATTCCTGGTGTTCACAGGGAGACATTGATTGATAGGGATGGTCAAAGGGTTGTAAACCATGCTCAGTCATATGGATGGACCGAGATCGAAAACACTCCCTTCAATGAAAGATCGATCAGGCAGGGCTTCTTCAGGCAACCTGTGTCTGGCTTGCATGAAGCATCACCATCGGTAGATCGTTTTTTGGTTCCACCGAATTCCGCAGTCACTGCTGCTTCTAATCGGAGCTCAGCTTATGATCTATATCGTTATGCCAAGGCCACAAACAGTAATGTCATTTGAGTTCAACTGTAGTATCTTTAGCAACGCAAATACCAGAGTCCACAAGTTATGGGCGACTTCCATCGTTGGGCGTAATATTTTAACTTCAGTTTCCTTTTCTCAACCTTTTAATTTATGAATTTTGTACAGTGAACTCCTGAAACGGAAGTTGGTAGAATTATAGGATAATTTTTGGCTAAGGATTTGCATTGGGTGTAAGACTTCCGCCAAAGAACCTATATTTTCTGTCTTATACCTGTATGGCAAGTTCAATCCAGAGGTCTATAGACTGCAAATCCAATGGTGTGTCTCAATCTTGTAAAACTGTTGCAGAAATGCCCTGTTCTATTTAAGCAGTAGAATTAGATGATGCTCGAAATTTTAGTTTAAGGAGGAAGTTAGGTAATCATGAAAACTTTGAGCATCCTCTGAAACTGATTGACTCAGCACTTTGTCAGTGTCAGGTAATGCATGGATATACCAAGAATAGTGACACTAATAGCCAAGGTCCTTTTTAGTTTTCAGTTCTTGTGTTTGAATTTAGTGCAAAAGTAAGAAATAAAAAAAGAACCAAACGGAACTCTTATCGTCTGTTCCTGTGATTAGCACCGAAATACGGATTAACAAACGTTAAATGTTTCCAAGAGCAGCAACAAGAGCACCGAAGAATACTAGGAAATACTTGATGCATGTTCAAGACTCGTCAGCCTATATTTAAGCAAGGCCATGGTAAAACACAGTTTCATTTAACATTTTCTGGTTCCTACTCATCCTCGTCATTTTTGTAAAGAATGTTGTAGTTGCCTCATGTACAGCCCCAAAGAGCAACCTTTTCTCGTCCTTTCCTCTTTCCATTTTCTTCTTTTCAATCAATGTTCTTAGAGTCATAAATAGATGACAAAGCAAAATGATGGTCGAGGCAAAGATTCCGATTATGTTAGTTCTTGGTGTAGTTGTTGGAAACCTGGCAGGGACTTTGTCAGGAGAGCTTCAGGTCGGGTTTTACAGAGGCAAATGTGGGTTCGTTGATGTTGAAGCCATAGTAGCTGGTATTGTCAGTGCACGTTTCTTCAGGGATCGTTCAATTGTGGCAGCTCTTTTACGCTTGCAGTTCCATGATTGCTTCGTCAATGTATGCTTACATATCTCTGGTTATTATTAATCATCTAAGAACAATTAATCATCAGTTTTTAACATGATAATCCCTTTTAAGTTCACTTAAAATCATTAAACATATCCATGCAGCAACAAGAAGCATGGATGATGATTTGGTTGGTAAGCAAGCTTTGTATGAACTTATCTCAAGGTTCACGCATGCACCCTCTAGTTATTTTTAACCATTAAAAGTTAGGTGGTAGTTGTTAAGATGCATGAGCTAATATTCTGGTGTATTAGCAATAACAAACACTAAAAATATGCTCTCTTCAGTAAAACATGTTCTCCTTCATTATTGCAGAACTTTAAGTTGACGAATTAACCATAAGAGCTTACTGTTATATGAAGTTGCTGGTTAACTAACGATTTCATTTTGTAAATAATAATGAGAAAGGGGTGTGATGCATCAATACTTATAGATGGGATCAACAGTGAGAAAACAGCATTACCAAATGCAAGCGTTCGAGGTTATGACCTTATAGACATAGTAAAGGCTGCAGTTGAAGAAGCATGCCCTGGTGTGGTCTCTTGTGCTGATCTCATTGCACTTGCCACCAGAGATGCTGTCTTTTTGGTATGTCTTTCTCTTTTAAGTCAAAAACTCGTACTTATATGAGTTGTTCCAGATACTCGTCAATAACTTAAGCATCAGTGTGTCCTCATTGGAGATAAGTTCCGGTAATGATATGCACTTACTTGCAGAGTGGTGGAGGAAGATACAATGTTCCAACAGGAAGAAGAGATGGTTTGGTCTCTCAGGCTCAGAATATAAGTCTCTTAGGCCCTTCAATTTCAGTGTCTCAAGCAATTGCAGCATTTGCTGATAAAAATCTCAGCGTTACAGACATGGTGCTTCTTATGGGTACTTGAAACTTTTAGCAGTTTCAGCTTTGCTTAGAATGTAACATAACCTGAAAAGAAACTGACCATTTTCTCATACAATTTGCTACGTAGGTGCTCACTCGGTTGG
This sequence comes from Erythroxylum reticulatum, assembly GCA_025504915.1. Taxonomy (NCBI): domain Eukaryota; kingdom Viridiplantae; phylum Streptophyta; class Magnoliopsida; order Malpighiales; family Erythroxylaceae; genus Erythroxylum; species Erythroxylum reticulatum. Next base: position 41,172,908 of record JANSVA010000006.1, read on the forward strand.
AGTCGCACACTGTTCATTCATCAAGAACCGTCTCTACAACTTTCAAGGCACTGGCAGACCAGACCCTGCAATGGAACCCGTGCTGGCAAATATACTGAGACTAAGGTGTCCAAAAGATGTACCATCAGACAGCACAATCAATCTAGACCAGAACCCATTTAGTCCATTTATGGTGGACATCTCGTACTATCAGAATGTAATGCTACACAGGGGCATTCTCCAAATTGACCAAGAGCTTGGAACTGATCCTGTTACAAGGCCTATAGTTGCGGAGCTGGCAACTGCATTGGATTTTCCCATCAGGTTTGGTGCCGCTATGGTCAGATTGGGAACTATAGGAGTTCTCACCGGCACACAAGGAGAGATTAGAAGATCATGTAGGGCCAGGAATATGCCCCCATTTCCTTGATTTGGTGCTTGGCATTACTCAACCTGTTGATTGTCCTGTTCTTCAATATTTACTGTGTGATTAAATCTTCATAATTGCTTCCAATGTCGAAAAAGAAATCAACATGATCAAAATGCTTAGTTTCAAGAGAATTTACATGATAAACTGAATTAATTGTGTAGTGGAAAAGCATCTCAATAAGTTAATCAGCCTATTAGACTCTCAATCAAAAACCATCAAAATGCATGAGTTCGAAGGATTCTAATCTTGACTAGTTTGCATTATTATCCTGGACAACATGAATTTGAAGGAATTGCAAGGCATCCTCCATCTTTCTTACATGCCTAGTGACTTTACCAACATGATTATCCAAACCTTTTCAGGACATCTTCCAATGTCTTAGTGATTGCCTTCTAATTGAACAATCATCAAAAAACTTTCCTGTTCTAAACTTGGTTTAAGAAATTGTTCCAATCGAGCTAACCTTTTCGCTATCGTTTCATGATGCCTTCCACCATTTTTGATCCAAATTCCCTTGCCTCTAAAACCATTTGTTTCAAATTGTAAATTAAAGTTATCGATTGATATTCAATTTTACCATATTCACAACTTAATTCTTAAACTAAGTTCGAATGATGAAAAAATTGAACCGGTTTGATCAGTTTAATCATAAAATTTTTTTGTTCGATTTTTAACTTTTCGGTTCAATTTATATTAATAACTCTTATTGTCAAAACTAATAAATTTATGAATTAATTGGTCAAATTTTATAAAATAATATTTCTTATAAATCAAAATAAATCAATTAATTTTTATTTAATAATCTTTTTTAATCAAACTTTAAAATTTTTATTAATAAAGACAATTTTTTTCAATCATATTTTAAATTCTTTAATTGAGATCG